>PNEQ01059341.1:12294-26870 GCA_003012365.1 Medauroidea extradentata
CGTTACTGTAGCCAATATACGTTACTGTAGCCAATATACGTTACTGTAGCCAATATACGTTACTGTAGCCAATATACGTTACTGTAGCCAATATACGTTACTGTAGCCAATATACGTTACTGTAGCCAATATACGTTACTGTAGCCAATATACGTTACTGTAGCCAATATACGTTACTGTGGCCAATATACGTTACTGTGGCCAATATACGTTACTGTAGCCAATATACGTTACTGTAGCCAATATACGTTACTGTAGCCAATATACGTTACTGTAGCCAATATACGTTACTGTAGCCAATAAACGTTACTGTAGCCAATATACGTTACTGTAGCCAATATACGTTACTGTAGCCAATATACGTACCTGTAGCCAATATACGTTACTGTAGCCAATATACGTTACTGTAGCCAATATACGTTACTGTAGCCAATATACGTTACTCAGGAAATAACATTATATTTATTGGTTTCAGCTTTTAATCTTGTTCAGGACTTACCGTGATTTTCCTATTTTGAAACACGCCAATCTAATAGAACTTAGTGAGTGATTTATTTATGATAATGTGCAAAGCGATGAAACAAATCGTCCCTCTTTTAAACACTTACGTTAGATTGGTTCGTTTCTGTTAGTGTAATATAGTTTTTACTTTAGTTAAGATCCAAAAACAGTAGGCTATAATTTGTTGTATTAGGTGTCGTAAATAAATATAAAATTGGCCGAGATGAGACCGTGGCGAAACACTGAGCTCAAATTTGAGAGGTCCCAGTAGGGAGCCTGGTTTTTCACGAACATAGTGTTGCCCAACTTTGTTTCAGTGCCTTACGTGCACATCTGCAGTTCTGCTTCGTGATCAGTGATTGGATATTTTAACTCTCTCGAGCATTGGGATTCTACCGGCAAATCATAGCCGTGAGGTGTTGCAGAGACTTTAATAATAATAATAATAATAATAATAATAATAATAATAATAATACAACTTTATTAATGGCGCAGTTAAAGCGATGTCGCCTTGTCTTACATTGGACCATACAAATTTCAGTCTACAGTTCACAATTATTTAAAGACATTTCAAACTTAAGTCTACGGTAATACTAAAATTAAAAAGCAATAATGAATAGCGATGTATCATGAGAGAGTTAAAACAGCATGATAATTAAATTACAAATTAAAAAGAATGAGAATAAAGACATCGCATGTACTAATACAAACTAGATTAACAGAGTTCAATAGAGAGAGAGAAAAAAAACTGTGTAGTAAAAACAACCCGAACTATGAAACTGGAAATAACATGGTAAGTTAAGCCAATATCGTTACAAATAAGAATAAGTATACAGTCTATAAGTAAGATGAAACACTAAATAATTAATACGCAAGTAATAAAGTAACAAAAATACATAAATTACAAGATGCAGCGAGGAGCTCTAAGTTAATCATGATAGCTTACAGAAGCTTTGCTAGACTATTAAAAAGTAAATAGGATAGGAATAATAATCATAGTAACTATAATAATAGGCCCTTTTAAATATAAAATATAAATAGGAGAACAATGCAATATTAGCATACATGCCTACATTAAAATTAATTAACTAATTAATTAAAGCGAACATTTGTGATCTCTACTGCAGTTTTGAAAGTAAAAAGTCCCGTACCTTTATTTTGAAAACTTTTGTATTATCTATTTCACACAGATAATGCGGCAGCTCATTCCATAGACGCGATGCAGACACAGTATAATAAGATTCAGCAAAGAATTTTGTTTTGTGACGCGGAATCAAAAGCTTGTTGCAATTTTTTGATCTGGTATTGACATCGTGCAAGGAATGTAAGTAAGAAAAGCGGTCAGATAGATAGTGTGGTGTACAGGTGTAATTGGCTCAGACAAATGATATACGGCTCTTCATATAGATACGCTGACAATAATCATGAAGCAGAATTGCAAATGTGCTCGTAAGGAACTAAAACAAAGTGTGGGCAAATTTTTTTCGCGAAAAACCAGGGTCCCTAGGTCCCGGTTTCGATTCTGGAGCTGGTCATCACGATTTTGGTTTACAGACCGCGGTGGTGCAGTGGCTAGAGCACTCGCCTCCCACAATGGCGACCCATGTTCTGTCCCCGTATCTTCGCCAGTAGGAATCTTGTCGCTGGTCGATGGGTTTTCTCTGAGATCTCACGTCTCCCCCGCACCTCTCATCTCGGCGCTTGTCTACTCTAGGGACTTAATTCATACGCCGTGTTAAGAAGATGCCTGGGGCAGCCAGTAGTAAGACTGCACTCTGGGGGCGAGGTATCCTGGACCTTGGGACTACCCCCCCTCCCCCAAATATTAAAAAATATGTTTTAATTTGATTCGGTTTTTCAAGGTTTCTTGCGGATTCTTCGTCAGTTCCTCGCTCAGCCTCAGTGTTCACTATCAAGTGTTTATGCTGATCCTACGATGGAGTAAGAGCTCTCAAAAACCAAAAATATAAAATAAAGTAAATAAACAAGTGGCGAAAAATAAATTTACAGGTTACAAATTCTTCCAGTGAACAAAAATGTCATGTATAGTAACGTGTAAAAGTAGAAAAGTGATCGATACAAATGTAAGATAATTTCTTTAATTGTTACCAATCGCCTTTAAGTATATGTAGCTTTGCTACGTTAAGGATTAGTCCCACTATAAACTACGTTATCGTGCCACACGTATAAAATCTAAAATACAAATCTGATAAGAGGATTTTTTTCTGGAATTTCGCACGTTACAAAAAGCCTGCAATAAACGTTATTGACTTGAGTTTATCAAAATAATCACATACAGTAAATTTAAAACAATATTAAATAACGAGTTATTTGCGGGTTATTAAGACTTTTTTTTAAAGAAAAATAACTTTTGTTGTTTGAAAGGAATATAGAAATCACCCTTATTTACCAACTCGAAACTATGTAGATTTTTAAACAAAAAGTTAACTACTCGCAAACAAGTACTGATAAAGACAGAACGCCGGAAACTCGTCATCACGCTATAAAATACAATAACATGACTGTTGACAGCTGCAGCAAGATTATTTATTCTAATGTCAGGGGTTTGGTTTAGTCTACCCATTGTCTCGTAGAGTATGTTTAAATACACCGTACGTATCATTTATAAAATGCAAACTGCATGTTATATTAACTGTAAAAGGTTGCGAGCACCCGTACTTCAGGAGCTAACAAAGCAGTTTTAATATTCTTATTCAAAGATATTTTTTTTCTTTGCTGGAAGTAGCGAGCTAAACGCGATTTTAATAACGCGATCCTATTTTCTTGTTAAGAACTTGTACGTTGTTTTTTGTAAGATCTCCGTGCACCGATTCTCACATCCGCTCGCTTCTTGCTGTCTTTCTTCGTTGTTTATTTTTCTGTCTGTTTGAATGACGGCATATTAGAAACTTTAACTTGTCTCATTGTTGTATCACAACTGTCGAGGGCGTTTTTGTCGTTGTTTTGTTAATGGTTTCGCCGATGTCTCTCCCCCTTGCTTCACTCCCTCTCTCCCCCCACAAAACTATTTTTTTACCTTTCCTCCATCTCTTTTTTTCATCCTTGCAGTCATCGTGTTTAAAATGGGTGGTGTACGACCAGACCATATGGAAAAGAAGATAAAAATGGTAATATTTACAATCGGCCATCGATGTTTAAGTTTTCTTGTTCTGTATATTTTGACAGTTGTTTCCATACCAACATTGGTAAACGAATTTATTTGAGTGTGTGTTATGAGGCCGTGGTGGCCGAGTGGTCAGACCTCTCGCCTCCCATCAAGGGGTCGGTCCCCAGATTTTCGCATGAGGTAATCGTGCCGGACGATACCGTTATGCCGTTGGTCGGCAGGTTTTCTCGGGGATCTCCCGTTTCCCCCGCCCCTGCTCCACACTCGCCTCATGTCACTCCTCACCAGCGCTTAAGTCCTCGATGTTGAGCACTGACCAAAATCTTTTACTCACTCACTTCAGAATGTGTACATGAACGGTGAATGAACCTAACCAACGTCTTTATAAATTTTTCTTGTTCGAATATCCAGATCAAATCAAGTCATCAGAAAGAACAACACTCCCAAGTGTGTAATCTGAAATATTTACTCGTTGGAAGTGACGGGAGATTTTCTAGTGTTCTACGACTTGTTGGCTATATTTACGAGGACAGAATATGTGACGTAAATATTATTGTACCTTTTGGTTTCAATACTTTAGTGCATCTCTGTTTCGTGGCCAGTGGTTGGATGTTTCAAACTCTCAACTGCCGTGTGGTTCTATTAATTAGTGACAGACGCATGTTGCCGCAGTAACGATGTTATGATTGGTGCAGTCCAATAAGAGACATGTCTGAACACACGCTTCTAATAACCACGAATAGCGACACTGATGTTTGGTAAAAATAACTTTGTACCAACTCGTGCCAATTTCTTATTTGTAGGGCCCGGTAGTTTTCTCGAAAAGAATTTTGCCCCACTTTGTTTCAGGGCCTTACGTGCACATCTGCAGTTCTTCTTCATGATTACTGGCAGCGTGTCTACATGAAGAGCCGTATATCATTTGTCTGAGCCAGTTACAATAAAGTATCTGCAACATCTCACGGCTGTGATTTGTCGGTAGAATACCAAGGCTCGAGAGAGTTAAAATATCCAGTCACTGACCACGAATCAGAGCTGCAGTTGTGCACGTAAGTTACTGAAACAAAGTGAGGCAAAATTATTTTCGCGAAAAACCAGGGTCTCTAGGTATGACATGTTTCCACCGGGTTTCACGGCATTTTATTTTTGTTTCCTTGAAGACTTGATATGAATTCGAACTATTTCACGGCTGACCTGATGAACTGTGATGTAATGTATAAATCACGGAAATGCTCGTATTGTCCTAAGAATTGTCTTTATGGTGAAATGCTCCAGTTGCTAGTAATATAATATACTGAGACTGAGATGGAAGATGTCTGTGGCATAGCTGGACACTGTCGACCAGGACGAGCAAGTTGTTGACGTCACTGCAGGTGCAGTCTCGCGAGGTGTTCGTGTCGGTATATAAGACGTTGGGTGGCGGCGAGGCAAAGAGGGCGCCGCGGACATCAAAGAAAGCCGCCTGTGGCCTCAGGGCCCGGTGCGGTGCTAATTGGAAGCCTCACTTCTCCAGGGAGTAGAGGGCGTGCTATTTTCCTTCTTCGTGGTAGGAGGTGGTAGGGGCTGGCTTCTATCTTCTCTGTCTCTCTCTCTCTGTGATCGCACGTAGTACAGGGTGAAGTAAGAGACAGACACACTAGCGCCTATCCTGCCTCCTCCTAGGAGGTATGCACCCCGGCCAGGAGGTGAGCTAATGACTTCATATCTGGCCGGTGCGCGCGCCAAGTCTCTTGACGGACACTGGGCCGTCGTCCTCCGTCAAACGCCTGTCCCTGGCCGCGGTGCCTCTCCTCCACCCCACCTCCCCGTCAGGCATCGCACTTGACGTCAGTTCTATTCTGTTAGCGAAAATACTATGACTAGAGATGACTGATACATCGCAAAAATGTTTTGTACCAACACACCCTTTTTTAGTGACATGTATGATTGGGTGATACACGTCTTAGCTGTTAGCAGACAAAAAACATCCATCAAATATTTCAATAGTGGGATTCTTATTGGCTCAGTCAAATAGGGCAACAGCTCAACGATCACGTGAAAGCCAACATTCTTTTGCTGAGTAGAACGAACTTTGAAACGCAGCAAAAGTTTTCCCGCCATAAACCTTAATCTCACATTCTTCTCTTGGAGATGCCAGACTTGAAACTCATGTAGGCCTACTCTGAAATAAGAGCGACATCCACCACGTGCGTCAAATGTGTCACCGCGTGTTTCTTAAATGCGTTTTTTTACTAAACGTTTTCTAATTTTCCCAACGTATTAAAAGTAAACAAACTTCGGACAAGGTCGGCATGTCGTAGTTAAGACACCGTGCCTTTTCCAACTGTCGTACTTCAAAATGCTGAAACTGGACGTATGTGAAACGTAGATAGAAACTTGTACTGAACTTTACTACAGACTTTCCGTCAGTAAAATGATGTGGTCACCTCTTAGTGTCCGTAGTAAACTGATAGCCGGAAATCTTGGACATTATGTGTACACGTGTAATATCATTAGTAACATACTACAGCGAGACATCGCCGTATTCGCCTGTTATTGACGCCTCATATTCAGGAGTTGGAAAAGTTCTTAGCCAATTAAATAGACAACACAACGCAACTGGTGCTGTTACTATGTACAATCATACGACTGAAGAGTTGTACGTAGTCGCTGCAGTTCTGGTCGTGTCTATGCATTTATGTAGTTAATAAGTTTATTAAGAATTGTTTATGTTCAGCTGCGGTAGTCGGCATGTACATGTGATTTGTGCAGAAGTATTTCGTATCAGGTTGTGTTAGAAAATACCCCAGCATATGTAGCCATCAATGACTGCATCATTTCACCACTTAGAAGTCTTCGGCGTCTCTGCCGGTGAATCGCTGGCATTTGGTGTCACAGCATCAGCATTCTGATTGGCCACTTCATATAATGAACGTCTTCTGAGAGAGAGAGAGAGAGAGATGAAGCCAACAACCAAAGAAAGGTTGGAGATGTAAACGTATGTAAGTGAAATATATCTTGCGCAGAAATCATTGCGCGTTAAACGGATCTCCCTACCTATAAAATTGAGTAAAAGAGACATTTTTGAGAAGTGGTGTTTATTTATGTATGCATGTTAGTGACTGAGTGTGTGAGAAACAATGTTTGCTTATTGATTTATTTCTTGTGTAATATTTGTTGTATAGTTTTCAGTTATATTCTAGTATTGTTATATATAAAATGTAATATTTATTTATGAACTTTGTGCACTGTGGAATTGTATCGATTATGAGTCCAGTGCAAAAAAGAATGGGCGACTGTACTTTAACTGCGCCTCTGAAGACGTAAATTATTAAATAAATAAATTGCGTTCACTGAACGTGAGAAACTGTTGTAGTTTGAGGAATTTATCCACATGGTAGTAATGGTCCAATATTAAATCCGCTGTACCGTTATAGAGCAAACATATGCCCTACATCGTGATCCTAAGACTTTGAACTTCAGCAACAGAAATATGTTAATATGTTTTATTGTAAGCTTACATTTTATGCACTGGCCACTGATAACTGAAACTACACACGCCTGCTGTATGTTGGTAGCATAGTGAACTATACGTGTACAGAACCTTCCCAGTTTTGTCAAGTCCGCGAAGTGTGGTTTGTTACGATATTAACGTGTATCGCGATAAATGGTCGGTTTGCCCTATCACTGTTATCATTCGCGCTTGTGTAATCAATGCTACTGTATTACTAACGATATTAGATCTTCACCGCAACTGAAGCTAAACGTAATATAGAAGAATGTAATTACAATCCCACCGGATACATGCACACATTACTTGGTTTCATTCCTGAGAATGGCAAGTAGGTAATATTACTTAGTATATGTGACTGCGTCATATTTACCAACCCATTAAAACAATTATATACGTCGTGTTTTGTACCATGCAATAACTTCACATGTTTTATATTTCCGCGTCAGTGATCGACTTTCATAATCCCGCTATTATTTGTAATCCTTTATATCAAGCACGGCGTTAAATTAAGCACTGGAAAATACTGTCTGGATACTTGGAAGCTGGTTACACACATGTGACGTGGGATCGGCACATTTCACGCTTTAATTTTAACACAGGTTAGATTTTCAACGCTTATACATTTAGTCTCGTTGACAGTTATGTCGTGCATCCTGGAGAACTCGGAGGCAAAAACAAAGCCAAGGTAGGAATCTCCTGCTGCTGACCTTGGTTTTAATTGGCTGCTCGCTGGAGCAGTGGCCAATGAGCAAACAGTCCATATTGAACCAAAACGTGCACTGCAATCTGTTATGCAGATCATTAATCTCGTCACATTTACCAACCCGTTGTGACTTGCGGTAAATAAAAAGGGACCTTTTATTAGAGAATAGAACTTTTTTTATTTAAGTTAGTGTTTAAATAAGCAGTTGTTAAGTTTCTTGTTGATTCAGTTTTGTGGAAAGTTCGTAATTCAACTATCACTTCAGAGAGAAAAACCCGAGGTATTGCTGGAAACAACATTAAGGCCTCGCTCTCTAGTTTAGCAGTGGTTTCGAAAATATTTTTTGTAACGCAAATTATTACATATATCAAAAATTCCGTTGGCAGATTTAACACTTATATATCATCGTTTGTATATGATTTTTTTTGTTGCAATAAACCAAACAGATTTTTAGATTTTTGCCCCCGAAACAGTACACATTTTGTTGTGAAAATAAGCCAAAATGAAGCAAAATAATTTATTACTCGCAAACAGTTCATTACTTTAAAAAACGCTCTGGCAAAATTGTGTATCGTATGACTGTTCACTATCTCAAATTTTTCACAGCATTTGGTTTAAAAATATTTGAATTAATTGCAATTGTTTGAAATAAACGAGAGATCATGGCCTTAAGAGTGGTTAATTTTTAACTCATTAAAAAAGAAGTATTCGGGTTTAGGTTTACTAAAATAAAGAAATGCAAAAGTCAGTTCATATTTGCGGCAGAAAGGTGGTGTATGAATTTAAATATTTATACTATTCTTCTTTAACATATGAAATAAATTAAGTTAGTATTTAATGCTACCCACAAACGGTCCTTGTCCGTTTTTGTATCCTGTATACTCAGTGTTAATGCCGTGTATATATGCATTAGAGACAAGGAAACATGGAATGCTGGTTGTGGCAATTATTTTTAAAGTGTCTTTTATATTTTGCGATACTGGAATGTCTTAAAATGGAGCACGTGTTTTCCGGGTGTGCTCGGCGGATCTTGTCTATTTATTCGAGTGTTCCTGCAGTTTTCTGAAGATTCAACAATATAGTGCGTTATTTTTTCCTGCAAAATATTAGCCAAGATATTAAATGCTTTAATGGCAGGTTATTTTTCTCAATATATTTCACCTTATAACTTATGGCGAATGTATTATTTTATGTACATAACATTAATTAATTTTGTAAGAAATTATTCTCAGCAGTATGTGTAGAGTGACAATGGAATCACCAAATTACCGGAAAAGTAAAGTTGTATGTTAAAAAGTATTCAATTGTGAAGGACCTCAGGTTGCAGGATGTGCAGACGTCATAGAAGAGTTGTCCTCACAGCTTGCTGCCTATCACGTTCCTTGTTGTCCAATAACACACAAACTACATATATGACATTAAGTTGTTATAACGTGTCAGAAGCCAATGTACTGAACTTCAGACTACAGGATGTCATTTAATACTTTGTCTTCACGAGGCTGAGTACCAATGGACATTTTTTATTTTTTCCAATTTTTTTCTCTCGTGTCCCATGAACTTTCCGTGACAATAATACAGCTTCAACTTGCCTGAGTACATTACGTGCACATCTGCAGCTCTGCTTCGTGGTTGTTTGAGTAAATATATCGCTCATTTGACTGAGCCAATCAGAAGAAGGTTACAGCGACACAACACGTCTGAGATTGGCGGTTAGAACCTCAAGACACGTGATATTTAAAATAGCCAGTCACTGCTTACGAAACAGAACTGCAGATGTGCACGGGAGGCAGTGGAACAAACTGGGACGATATTCTTTATGTTCATGGCGCTGCTAGTGACGTATGATAGGACTGAAGTAAGAAAGGAGCATCTACAGTTCGTTACATTTCCTGGATAGAAACTATGTCTCCAGAAAAGCAATTTACGAACATACTCGTTTATTGTCAAATACTGATGCTATAGAAAAAATATCGTTATTGACTTCTCGTTGCATTTGATCCGTAGTTTATTTCAGACTGGTGCCAATAACTGAAATATTTTTAAACTAAAAGCTTTAAAAAAAAAATGAGACAAAATCCAGTCAAACGATGCCCAATACTGTGGTTCTTTTTTTAAAAAATAATGTACCATTCGTCAGCAATAGTTATTTTGCTTAACTTCGGATTATTTCCACGACAAAAAAAAAAACGCGATGTGTGACGAAATCTAAACATCTGTTCAGTACATTGTTACAAAAAAAATTCAGCTACAAATTATGACGTATTAGTGAGAAAACTGTGGAGTAAAATTATGATATATCGGGTACTAATGAAAATAATATTTCCGAAATCACTGCAAAACTCGCAATGAAAAATGAGACAGACATACGAAGACCTTATAGACATGCAGCGGACCTCAGACAGAATGAAGAGATGCGTCGTGAAAGGTTCGATAGCAAAAAAGAGAAGTTGTAAGAGGATTGAAGGCAATTGTGTATCGGTGTAAGGAAGATGTAAGGGCGGGGGAGGGGGGTTAAGTGTTGTGGTATGTAGAGGCGTGCGCGAGGTGACTACAAGTGGCTGGTCGTCATCACGCTCAGATCACGGTCGTGATGTAGTACACTGATCACATGCTACACCGAGGTGTGCACGGTTATTCACAACCCATGTTAACTCTCTCACCACTTGTCTCATAACATCTATGCTCAAGACTCTCGCTGGCGTCTGTCTCACCCTTCACAACTTCCAAGTGGGGAAAATTATAATTTTATATTTGTATGAAATAGAGTTAGTTTTGTAGACATTACTTTGGAGTACATTTTTCTTTTACAAAATTAGCTCAACCAGTTTCCCATAATGGCACTTCAAAGTCTAAATTTGCACGCTTTTAGTTCGTATAAGCAACAAAAACTGATAAACCAGTAAACATAAATAAATTAAAAAATTCGCACTGAAACTACATGTCACAGGTTAATGCTTGTCATGTTTGAATACTCATTAGTTTTTGTATTTAAAAAAGCTCTAAAAAAGGCAAAAAAATTTAATTTTTTTAAAAATACAATACTCAATTTGCAATGGATTTTAAAACATGTTAAGAAGTGTTTCATGGCATGTAGTTTCAGTGTTAATTTTTAAATTTATTTATTTATGTTCGCTGATTTTTGCAGCTTATAAGAACTAAGAGCGTGCAAATTCTGATTTAAAAGTGCCATTATGGAAAAAGCGGTTGAGCTATTTTCTTGTAAGATGAAAATGTTCTGCCAAGTAGCGTCTGCAAAACTTAAAATATTACATACAAATATAAAATTAGGATTTTCCCCCAGTTGAAGCCCCTAATAGCACCGCTTACCCGCGCATTGTTAGCTCAAGAGAGACGGAGTTATAAGGACGGACTTGAAGCGAGTATCCAATGCCACATCGCCACTACGAGCCAAGCACTGAGCTATCATGCAAGATTCCTGCCAATAAACTTTTGCTATGACACTTCGAGCGGAGACAATGTAATTGTATTGGCGGAAAGTCTGTAACAAATTTCAGTCCACGTTTCTAAATGACTTTCACAGACACCCGGTTAGTAGCCTACATTTTGAAGTATGGCCGTCTCAAATGGCCATTTATAGCAATGTTGGAGGGCTTACAAAGAGCATGGTGTCTTAATAATAACATTTACCCCTGTCCAAAGTTTTCTTTGTTTTCGTCTGTTGACACAATGGACGCATGAGGAATAGCTTCGTAGAAAAGCTATTTACGAACACACTGGACGCATTGTAAACGCGTGGTGGGCGAACTTGTTACCTTACACTGGACCCAACGCTAGGGACGCACTTTTTCATGTAAGGATATTTCTCTGTGCAAGCTAGATTCCGCTTCGGCCTACTTAGCCTGTATGAAGCATACATCTGCATCTCACTTTGGTAATTGTTAGAGACATGAAAGTATTGCGACTGGTCAACGTAAATCGACTGTCAAATTTATTTAGTATTTAAAGAGCTTCAACTCTAGACTTTTTTTTTTGGGAAAAATTGGGGACAGTTATAATTTTTGGAATTAACCAATATCCCGAGTTATAAGTGTGTAAAGACAGATAAATACCAGTAAAGGCAAACATTCGTAAATACAAAATAACACCGACAGAAAGCCGAACAAAAAATGTCGTTGATTTTGTCGTCTAGCGAACTACTGGTGGAATGAAATTTTTTGAGTGAATATATAACGCGCACGGATTAAATTCCGCTTTCCAGAAGCCACCAAAAAATTTTAATGTGGTGAGTTGCTTGTTAGTAATTTATTAGCTCCAGGCAATTAGTGAATATTAAACGATTTCAGTTTAAACATTCATTTGCGAGATCTGTATTGTAAATTTGAGGTACTTGTTTATAACATATGGCATACCACGCACGGCACGCATTTGTTACAAAACCTTTTAAAACGTTCCTTGGCTAACCGTTGGCCATCGCAAATTTGCAGGCGAGCATTAAGAGCGATTGCTCATACTTCATACTTAAAGAAACGACTATGATATCATCTGTTATTTAACGGCCAGATACTAGTGATCATCGATAATAATCGGCATTTATTCATAATTACCTGGTAGAAGTGATTGTTGCAGGTAAGTTTATGACACCCACTAGTTTATATTTTCTTCAGCTCGGTGTAATTACTGGTCGTTATTCACAGCTAGCCATTATTTCCTGACGTTTTGCTAAATCTTGTGACGTAACCTCGGCCAGTACGTCGCCTCACAGCCGCCACTTCGCACGTCCAGCTTGCTAACAAGTCGCTCCTAACTGCGCCTGACACTTCTACAACATTGGCGTCTCATAACGAGCGATATATCACAGTCATAACGTTCTCTGCAGGCGTCCGATAGTACGCGGGTTCGACTACCTGTCCAGGCTTCTTGAATGTGTACTTTCCTCGCGGTTTTCCGAAAACACTCTATGTGAATGATCGGGTGGTTTCTACGACAGGCCACAGCCAGTTCCTCAATACTATTGGCCGGTACTGTCATAGAACTAGCCGGATAAAAACATTCACGATTTCTTGCGGGCACAAGCTATAACACAAACAATTGTAAGCACGTATACTTTCACAATTTGTTATTGACACTTGACACATCCTGGTGAACCCGGGCCGAATAGTAAACAAGCAACCAAACAAATGTATAATATTGTGTCAGTGATCAGCCAATGAACAGCTGATGTATGCTTCAATTTACATATCTTTTTGAATGTTTCCGCGAATTATTCAGGCCTCTTCATATTACTAGAGTTTAATGAAATGGATTTGCTAAAAGTGTTGTAGTTGATGCGTTACTTTCTCATGTATTTTACTGCATTATTTAGACAAACTATTACATTGCTTCGATTTTTACCTCTAAATTCATGTAAACGATTGATAATACATGTTTAGCGAGGTACTACGAGATGAATGTTGTATATGAGTAAAATGATAACAATTTTTAACATTCACATTGAAATGAAATGAATGAGTACTTACAAATATTTTGTTTCGTATAAAAAGGCTACTTAAAAAATGGTTGCCAAGACGATTTTACAGACACTGAAAGAGTTGCAAAATGGGTTGTAAATAAACAAACATTATCTGCAGAGACCACGGTCGAAGACGAAGAGGTCTTAATACTATGTAATGCTCTCCGGTAAGAGAGACAGACTCACTTTTTGTTGCCGAGCGCGAGAAGTGGAAGATTTGTCTTGTTTAAATCTGGCAGTGTTACGATTTTTACAATAATTTACATAAAACGATGTTAATATGGTAAGTTGGTATTGTAGATGTTTCGTGTCCATAAATGCATTGGCATTTATATAAATCGTCTGAAAAAAATGTGTAGTATTCTTGTAGTAAACACATTCAAACAAAATATATTCTTTCCTCCCCTATAACATTTTAGAATTGTTGCAATGTGTGTTTACATGTAAAATATTGAAGAACTATAAATGTTATGGTTAAAAATGTGTTTCAATGTACTGTAAATTGCACGTTCATTAGCTGGATTTTCAGTTATTTTCTTCTATAATACAGGCAATTCTGATAACAACTACACATTTTAAGTTGTGCTTGCTAAGCTAAAGACAAAACAAGACTTATCTTCCACTAAAAGACAACTAGCGCTGCGACAAAAAAAGGGCCACATTTTATTCGTCAGTGTCAAGACCTTATCTTCATAGAGCGTGGTAGAGACGCGAGACTTGTTTGTAAATACACAAGAGCGGTTTGTACTGTAAGTAAACATAGGAACCAAGGGTGCTCCTAGGAATTTGGTTTGGTGAGGGCACGAGACGATATATAATATAAACTGTCATTGAACAGACACATTTTTAGTTTTACGTTTATGTTGTAAGTCACATCCTAAGTTTGTTATAAATTGACTGCAACGCTATAATTTTGCCTGTTAATTTTCTGGTTGATACAAATGTTATTTCATAATGCACACAACTGGGGAGTGTGTATATGTTATTTCATATTGCACACAACTGGGGAGTGTGTATATGTTATTTCATAATGCACACAACTGGGGAGTGTGTATATGTTATTTCATATTGCACACAACAAGTGAAGGTGTATATGTTATTTCATAATGAACACAACTGGGGAGTGTGTAAATGTTATTTCATAATGCACACAACTGGGGAGTGTGTATATGTTATTTCATAATGCACTCAACTGGGGAGTGTGTATATGTTATTTCATAATGCACACAACTGGGGAGTGTGTATATGTTATTTCATAATGCACACAACTGGGGAGTGTGTA
>PNEQ01059342.1:8689-26869 GCA_003012365.1 Medauroidea extradentata
ATGTATGTATGTATGTATGTATGTATGTATGTATGTATGTATGTATGTATGTATGTATGTATGTATGTATGTATGTATGTATGTATGTATGTATGTATGTATGTATGTATGTATGTATGTATGTATGTATGTATGTATGTATGTATGTATGTATGTATGTATGTATGTATGTATGTATGTATGTGTACAAAGTTTGGTGAAATTTTCAGAAATATATCCACATTATTCCTATTATTGAACTTCCTATTCTTTCATCTGAAGAATACTTCTATCCTCCAATTTCGCCACATCCTTCACTTGAATACTGCGCTGCCAGAATAATGGGCTCAATCACATGAATAAAAAGATTTTAATTTTACCTACGGACTTTCTGCAAGGTACTCACTTTGCAAATCTTGGTTTGAATTATATTTTACAGAAAGCAATGCATAAAGCTATCGCTAAAGACAATACAGTAACGCCCGATTCAACGACAAGTCATGGTTCCTGGGAATAGCATCATTACTAAAATTGTGACCAATTTTCGGCAATCCCCGAACTATAAAAAGTCAAAATTTACCATTTTTTATTATTGAATCGGCGTTCACTTTTATTTGTTGCAAAAATGACGTGATTTTATGAAATGATACACAATTATTTCGAAAAGCAAACACATTATTGTGGAAAGTATACCACTGAAGGGGAGCTACGATCTTTATTTAGTTCAATATAAATCATAAACTTTGCCGGTAACATAAATGCAATACACATTCTTCGGTTGCAACAACCATTTTTGGAAGTTGTTTGCAAGAACATCATAATAAAGTTTATTGAAAGAGTAATATTTTTCCATAGTGAAGTATTTTGAATAAATGGATACTGAGGAAGTGCATACATGACCTTTCTGTAGCTCAACACAAAGCATGAATTGATGAAAATGAAACATGAATATCGCCGCCAACATAAATTAGGTGCCAGCAATCTGCGTTTCAACACTATGTGACGTGCACTGGCACGTAGCACTTACTTGGCCTCTTATCATATAGTAATTTAAATTTTTTTGTTTTTGTCTTAATTATCTAATATTTTTTTTTATTGTGTATAACAATTTAAGTAGGCCAACCTAACCAGGTATAAGGATGTACTGTATATGGCACAATCCAACATATTAATTAGGGATGCGAGTAGAGAAATTAACATTAAAATTTTATTCAAAATTTAAAATTTAACTGTTTAGGCAGATAAATGTATTAAATTCTACGTGTCAATTTTATCTTATGTATATCGTATTTGGACTCATTTTAAAGCTAATTTAATTTCAAGCAACTTTCTAAGTAACTTTTTCTTATATTTTGCCTTGTTTGGATTTTTAAAATCTCAAGTAGCCTCTTAGCTTGCTTCTCCTGGAATGGGATTTATTTGGCAGGCTGGTCAAAGTTCACTTGCTTGGAAGCACGTACAGAAACGTGCTGGGTATTAAAATTTCAAGTAAGCTCTGAACTTGTCTGTGCTGGGATGGATTTATCTGGCAGGCAGGTCAGAGTTCACTCGCTTGGAGGCACGTACAGGGACATGCTGGAATGCGATGAGCACTGCTGGGCGTTTCTCGATCGACGTGGGTGGTAGGGCCGTATGCAACAGAACACTAAAAAGGTGGTGATCCGCAACAGATTGATAACGCTGCACATACCTTATTAATAACTTAATGAATGTTCAGCTGGTATGATGGAATAAAACGCTTTGCTATTTATCAGTAATCATGTTACATACTTTTCTTCCTTAGTAAATGTCAATTGACCAGTTTTTTTAGCATCTTGGATCCCATGGTATCACTCCGCCGCACGGCCGAGTAAGTCAGAGTGTTCGCCCGGGAGGTTATTAGTTGGGGCGTCATGGCAGGAGGAAGAGGACGTGTTGGTAAAGGGGCTGTGAAGCCCAGAGGTCGGATTCGCGAGAAAAGTGGGCAGTAGTGCCATCTCTAGTTTCTTTTATTTTCTTTTTTGCTGTGTTTATTGACCGTAGTACTCATGTAAGTAAGTGCACGAAACAGTTGCACATGTGAATATAACGGTTCTACGACACCGTCTGGGAAAGTAGTTACATATGTATATCCAGTAGTTTTGGTCATTTTCCTTTGTGGAGCAAACTAAGGCAGATCACAACTGATGATAGACTTGGACGAACACTCATGACTTGGTGAATTCAGCCACTGGTGTCACCTATTCACGTTCACCCCTTTAAGTAGATAAAGCCACTGAAATGAATTTTAGTATGTTAACAAATGCTGTGCCATGTACGTCTAGTGAACTGTTGTTAAAAGAGACCAAACGTTTATAAAAAATTTTTTTGTCTTTTTTTTCTACGTAAACTCCTTAGGTGAAGATCTCAAGCTATCTGGGCATGTAAACAAAAAACAACGAAAAGTATAATTTTTAAAGGTGTCGCCTCCAACAGGGACATCAACTATGTCGACATCCACACACAACAACCCATTATCTACAACCAATATCACAGACTTCAAACATCCCCGTCACAACTATTCACAGGGTGCTATCGCAATGTTGTGTTTTGATAAAGCCGTTTCCCTCCTGTGACCTTGTCTATGTTTACATTAAGGCAGCGAGCAACCACACACGTATACGATAATTTGTGTGCGCAAGGACCTACCTGGAAACTGGTTAGTTCAAAAACAATACACACAACGTATCTAACCAGTGTCACTTGTGCTACTTTTGACCACTACCTAGTCACAGCTCCTGACGCTTGCTTGCTCAGCAGATGGAACGTGATGATAACACTACTTCCTTTGTTTTGCAGTTCTTTCATTTCTCTAGCTCTGCCGGCCGTGTGTAAATAATCTGCTTGTATAATGATTCTACTCTGTGCATGAGTTATTTACACACTTCACCAATGTGCATGCTGAGGGATTTGATACTCAATTTCAATTTGTTCTTCAACAGTAAACAATTACAAACAACAAGATGTTGATCATTGTTGGGTAACACATTCACAGAACAACTTTGAACCTACACAATGCTGTTTCACATTTTCTTTTCACTGAAGTATACAAGTGTATCCACAGCTGTTATTTACGGTTGAGCCGATTAGATTTTGCGTGCGAGCACATGATTGGGCTTGTGACTCACACCAGATGCACTGTTGTCAAGTGTCGTACAGCCTTATGCCATGCATATCTGAGACATGCACCCGACGTTTGGTAGTGTCAATTATGAACTGTCCAGCTTCCACTTGTTAAAAGAATTATGATTTATAAACACTACTGTGTATGTATCATTAAATGACATGAAGGTAATTATATTTAATAGCATTTAGTTAACAAAACAGAAAACATAATAAAGCTTAAATAAACACGATGTATAAACGTAATATCACAGGCACAAAGACAGACTATCATATCCAAGGGTATGAGAAATAGTGGCAAAAATGTTACGGCGTGCACATGATGAAAAAGGGGTGTGAGCGAACAGCCCTTATTGGAGTGGTAGGCCGGTGGTGGGAAAGAGGTGGGCGGGTCGCTGACCGACCGAGGGAAGGGAAGGGGCGTTCAGGCTGGCTGGCTGGCTGGCTATCGCATTATGCGGGAGGAAGGGGCAGCAACGTATATTTTTAGAACAAACACACCGCGTGCGGCAGTACAGTTTTCGAGAACTACCTGCAACCACTTGCGGCCATAATAAATGTAACACCTTTTTCTGCTATTTTCTTTGAATTAAATTTTTTTAAGTAAATATTTTACAATTTTCCACGGTTCCTGGAAAAAGGGTTGTTAATTCGAAAGGGTAGTTATTCACGGGGTCGTATAATCGAGAGTTGAGTGTACGACACAGAAAACAGTTCAATTACAGGTGAATACCTAAAATTTTTTGAAGTAATTCCAACCCAATGCATGCTATAAAATGAGCATGATTAATAGTTACAGACATCCCAGTGGGCACGTTAAGCAAAATTTAGAAGTTTCATACCGTTTCAAAGTGACTCCTAAATAATTAGAATGACTATGCATACCACAGTTAATTACTCGTCACTTGTTTGGAAAATTTACAGTAAAAAATCTGTCTTCCTTTGGAAACAACCATGAACAAATTTGTTATTCCTAAATAAACAAATAAAATAAATTTTGCTATGCTAAAATGTTCACAGTCTTCGCTGCCAACTGAATACTCAGTCCTAGATATTTTAGCATTAAAAATTACTTTCTTTTTAGAAACGTCAAACTGACCAGATGACACAAACACACGCGTGCATGTACGCACGTGCACATACATGCGCACACACACATGAACCAAACACACACACACACACTTGCTGCTCGTTACCGTTAGCTCCCCTTCCCGGCATCAGAGCAACTTGACATACACACCGTATTGAAGAGTGGCCATGGTTCCACTTTCTTAGCAAGTCTCTCATAACGTACAACCTGACACAACCCAAAACATCCACTCAAAGGCGCAGCCACCCAACGCACAGAAACCGCAAAACCATGGTCTGCGCAGTCTCATTTCTCTTGTATCCAGATTCAATATCTCAAGAATAACTTAAAGTTTACTTTGAGAAAATGACTGTACAGTTACCTTACTTCTATTTGACGTCAGCATGCATTACCCCTTAGAAAGTCACTGTCACAATCTTCCTTGTGAGGAAAGAATAATTACCTTCAACATCAGGGTTCAAGTAGTTCTTCACCTCCTCCAGGATAAACATGATTTCGTCCTCTGTCGGCTTGGGACTGTGTGATACCTTGCAGGGAAGGTCAGTGGTGCCAGCTATTGTGTGTCGCAGCCACGGCAGGAAGAAGATGACTCGCCCATCCGATGTGCTGGGATCTAGCAGCCCCATATTATCTGGGCTGTCAAAACAACACACACAACACTGAACACAATGTGTTCACAATTAGGGAGGTTGGGGGCATAAAAAAGTGTGCTTATGCATTCTGTAATACAGTAGAATCCTGCCATAGCGAACACGGAAATAGCGAAAACACGTTTATAGCAAAGTATTTTTCAGGCACCGTCAAAAAATTGCTAAAAAATTCCATGAAAAATGTGAATTTTATGAGTAGAAACATGTATGGCGAGTCGTGTGAAGCAGGTTTGAAACGAGATTCGTGACCATGTGAAGCAGGCTTGTGGCGATGTACATGACCTTGTGAAGTGAGTAGGTATTAGTTAGCGGGATGCAACCCTCGCACCGCCACCCCTCCCCTCGCACAGCCAGCTAGCTGGCACAGGCACTGTCATGTAAGTCATGCTTCTGCCTGGACACATCGCTTCTCTCCCCAAACTAAGCGCGCGTTGTTCTAAAAATATAATTTTGCCCTTTATTTCCCCCACCCCTTTTCAACCCAGGTGACCGTTGGCTAGGTTTCAGTAGTTTCAACCGTGTTTAGTTTCACATACAGCTTGCGTTTCTGACTTTAATTATTGATTATGATTTTGGATTACGACTTTGAATTACGACTTTGGATTATAATTTTGGATTTTAATATACGTACAGTCGAGCCACGCAAAGACGCCATCGGCTACTACAACAATGCACTACAACAGTATACTCAATTCCGGCCAAAAAAAAATTTTTTTTTTTTAAATAATTTTGAAGGAATAAAATGGAAAAATCACCTCGCAAGCAAGAAAGATTATTTAAAAAAACATTCATTAGAATTAAACTATAATTAGAGGCCCTGAATTTTTGGAAATGCGAAGGAACTGCGACAAAATGGGAAAGTTATTGGGGGGGAGGGGGAGATAAAGAGAGGAAGGCTCTGATACCAGACACACTGTTGTCAGGCGCTCCCAAAAAGCTTCCGCTCAGCTCAGATGACGACACGGCTATTTGGAACAAGAACTGCGTTTTCTGACTGAATAACGGAGGACATATGCTGTATCTTCACTAAGAATAATTGCCGCCAGCTGTGTTATACCTGTCACACACACACACCACGCATACAGAAGAAATGCCTCTGGGAGATGTAATAGCGCCGACTCTTTCCCTCACACACGCACCCACACAACTACTCGTGCTTATCTCCGTTTAGCTTACTACATCTTGTATTTACTCTGTAGACCTTCAGCTTTTTGAGATAAACATCAAGGACGGCGGATGAGAGGACACATTTGCGTTACAGTCTCCTGTCAATGCATTTGTTGTTCTGATTAACCTTCATGCTCACACAGTCGGCCGTACGTATTTTTATCTTTTAGTTTAGTGGCAATTTCAACATTTACTGTACACTAATTATAAATTACGATTTAACACACTAAACGTCCTATAAACTTGAGCGAGCTGCAATAAATCCTTGCGGGCTGGCCGTTGCACTTTTAAAGTATCGTACACACCGCCAGGAATAACGTGGGAACAAGAGTAAGTCACATTTTTTTTGTCTTGGAATGAATCTGTTTGGACAGCTGAAGGAGAAGCAAGAAAAATAAAAATAAAAAAAAAAATATCACGGGTGGTAGGCTGTGTGTGAAAATGAGCATGTGTAGCTTTAGCACTGCTTTTCAACGAACAGTCTATCTAGATTTGGTAGCGCTCACATAGGCCACACATGTTTTCTGTTGGCACACTGCCGGAATAAAATCACAAACTCGTGACCTTGCTCAATGTCAATGCATACACGTGCGCTCAATTCTGTTACTATTAATTGGCTTCGAACTTAACTACGTGCCACCTCTAAACACAGTTCACTACTAGTGCGCGAAAATAAAGCAACTACCAATGTTGGCGTTGCTCATTTTTGCTGGCAAATAACACTACAATTGCCTGCCCAACAGACAAGTGAACAATTACATTCACCCATCCAAGCTGACTTTTATATGTCTCTGGCATGTGCACAAAATATTCGACTCGTGCCACAGTGTGAAAGGGCACACAGAATTATTATTAGAGCATGCGTGCTAAAATAAATAAATACATAAAGAAATAAATTGCTACACTCGCCAAACTGATTTAATTGGTCTGCAGTGGCCGGCAGTGTAATCATGTTGACTGCCGGCGCGTGCACTTTTGCCGCATGGGCGAGACACCGTTGAGGCAGTCCAGCGATAGATAACCATACGTACATGACGCGGCAGAGATTTGGCCCCTTTTGAGTTAGCGAATAGTTGCACCTATACTTACTTGTAGGGTATCACTGTAACCAGCACATAATTACCTGTTAAAATAAACCTATATTTCCTTACAATATCGGACTACTTTGTAATTAAATAAGATTAAAGACAGTTTTAGTGCAATTTTTGAGTTTAGGGGTCAGAATCGGCCAAATTCGGCTATAGCGAAGTTCGGACACAGCATCGTGACATTTTGCTATAACGAGACTCTACTGTATATAAATTTAAATAAGCACTAGGTAGTATGCAGTATTAATAGGCACATATACTCAAAACTTGCATAATACACGTACAGACGTTCATACTTTTCATATATTTTTTTAAGATTTTAACTGAATCTGAAAATGATTAACGATTATAAACAAATATTGGAAATGGGATTATACAATTACAGAAAACTTTTACCAATACACCATCAAGTAAAATGATTCCAAATTTTAAACACATTTTACAAGTTATGTGAAATAATGATCAAGTGTCATTTTATATAATAATACAATAAAATTCAATTTTTGTATCAAAATTTCTTGGAAGCATTTTTCCAATTTGAAAATTTTAAAAACAATAAGGTTGAGAATACTCTTGACATAGTGACTGTTTTAAATTAAAAACCTTTTTAGTTAGTAAACAAACAAAACATTTTTACCGTTACTAATGTATCATCCCAACAAAGCCAGAGCTTTTTTCTGTAAGAGTTTAATTTAAAAGAATAAGCTACTCAACTTACACTGTAATTTTTTTAGAGACTGTATGCTTAAAGGCAGAGATAAAGTTGCACAGTTACCACTACAGTAGGCAATCCAATCATGTATGTCTGTGGTGCCCTTATTATCAAAAATAGAGCACAAAATGTATAAATAAGCATTACACACAGAGCATTACACATATAAATACATTATACACAAAAAACTTAACAATGCAACAAAATGGCAGCAACACTGGTGCTAGATTGTGCTGGCAGTCAGAATATGCATCAAAGCACTGACCAACGAGCTAGACATAGGAAAGGAATTTTGATAAAGATGCATTCTGAAGGCTTGCTCGCCAGCATAAAATTGTAGCGGTATGCACAGCAACAGAAAACTTCAAGGTAAAGAATACCTTGCACTGCATTACACACATCACAAAGATGACATGCAACTGTGGCTTGTCTCTGCTCGGAGCAACTGGAAGAATGATTAGTTGTCCAGAGAAAAATAATAAACTGAAATAAGATTAATAAAGCCAAAATTTCGGGTGAACTATATAAATAACAGTAAACACAAATGCGGTAAGTAAATAAATAATTAAAGGAGCTATTTTATGAAATACTGTACCAATAACAAATTACAATTTTCATTTAAATATGTAGAATGTTTCATATGATGCTGGTACAGCCAGCATTAAATTACTGGTTTCCCTGCTAGCCCCAGAGTGAGCAAGAGCAAACACAAGCTCAATGGCCCTATAGAGGTCAGAACACAATTTTGCTATATGAGGAACAAGGCCCTAGGAGGGTGCACTGTCAAAGCCACAAAATCTGTTAAAACCATTAAGTTGGTGCCACATTTCCAGGGCAGGTAATCAATGTCACAATAAATTGGTGTGTGCTGCACACTACACTTCAAAAGTTGGACTACGTCCTCGAGCAAGTGCACTGCACGACACTCACATCCTCCTCTCGGCAGCAGCACACTCCTTTACCTCTCCCCAAGGGACTTCACCTCACAAGCCTAACTTATGAAAGTAAATGGCTAATGAATTTATCTAAGGGTTTATGAAGGAACCATGTTCATTAGCCAGACTACCTCTGTTTATTCACAACTATTCTAAACCCCACAAAGTCAAGCCCCTTAGTGCTGTTGCAAGTAGTATGGTGATCCAGAGTGGATTCTACCACAGAAAATACTCTCAAAAAAGCCTCGCTATAATATTTATAGACCATATCTGAGCCTGAGCTGTTTGTTAGACATCAGGATCTCTTGAACTAAACTCCAGCGAGTGTTTGTTTCTGAAGACTCTGAACTAATGTCCTGAAAATGCTTATATGAAAGACTAACTGAAAAGACTCTTGCTGCCCTGGCTTTCTGCCATTTATACTTTCTACTCATTTTTGTAGCAGTAGTGAGGTTCCCAATATTCCTCCAGCACCTGCTTACACACTGCAGTGGAAGAATGGAGCTAGTCGCTAGTTTTCTCTGGTTTGCACTGTCCTGCCCTAATGACATATTGTTGTTCGATGCACCACTATGCCAGATTCTAATTACCCAGGTTCCAGCGCACAGATACAACTCATGACAATTTTCCACCTCTTCAGAACACACCTTACTTATGGCCTACATTAACACTACTCAATATAATTTAACTAGAACTTGTACAGTAAACTCACCACTACACGACCAAGTTCTCCACAAAGATGTGAATAAATTTAAACTTTCTTATGCACTGCTTTCAGGGAAAAACATTAAGGTAAGTTACACTAAATATCACATAACTAATAGCACAATACTAATGTAAATAAAGTTAATAGTAAACTTGCAAGAGAAAAAAATGCTCTGCTGAAACTAATTAATTTCACTTAATGCCAAGGAATAGAGCCTTGAAGAGTTGTTTCCCTATTTATGATGAAAAATATTTTAATTTCACTTCAAAAGTCAAATATGTTACGTAGCTTACTGTACAAGCTATGACGTACAATTATATATTTAATAAATTGCCAGAATGTAATTACAACTCATCCATGACAATATGCAATTTAAATTTGATTATATAAAGTAATAACAGTGTTCTTAAGGTGATGAATTGGCACATTTGTGCCTAAGAGAAATGAGGTGGGTATTCTTTAGGGGTGTGTGAATAATAAAAATTTCAAAAAATTTTTCAAATAGTAAATTTGTATTATTCAAATTTGAAAAATGAATACCAGATTCCCAAATTTGGAAGTGTTCAAGAAATTTTGAAAAGTGAATTTTAAACCATTTCTTAAAGTAATATTTCTACTTACAAATTACAAGCATTATATAATTTATGGATTTTACTGCTTTCTCGGATATTTACAACATAAATATTTACATATTCACTTGTGGCGTCACATTCGTGGCCATAGATATACTCGCGCAGATAATCGCTTTGCACTCGAAGTGCAATACGCATTAACAGAACATCTCGATACATACAAGATGGACGCAGTGGTATAAGCTCACAGCCACTGTCTATGAAGGTAGAGGTCTTGGCACTGAGGAATAAAATAAGACTCCCTCTTTGTCACCGAGTGCTAGTAGTAATTTAGTGGAAGAATTGTCTTGTTTTGTGTTTGGCTTAGCTAAAAATGTGAAGTTATCGGAATTGTGTGTATTATATAGAAGAAAGAAATTGAAATATCATTTTGTATTGGAAGACAATTTTTTTTCAACATAAAATTTAATTTTTCTATCTTTTACAAGTAACACACATTGCAATGATTCTAAAATTTTGTAGGGCAGAAAATAATACATTTAGTTCGAATGT
Organism: Medauroidea extradentata; assembly: GCA_003012365.1. Taxonomy (NCBI): domain Eukaryota; kingdom Metazoa; phylum Arthropoda; class Insecta; order Phasmatodea; family Phasmatidae; genus Medauroidea; species Medauroidea extradentata. Next base: position 19,282 of record PNEQ01059342.1, read on the forward strand.
GTTTACTAAAACAATAGTACATAATATTTTTTTTTTCAGACAACTTATATAAACAGTTCCACTCATGCCAATGCATTTATGGACATGAAACATATATCTACTATATCAGCTTACCATATTAACTCTTTTGCTGCGGAATAAAAAAATTTTAATTGTGCCAACAACGTATCTATGGTTTACAGAGTCATTTAATTTGATGTTTGACTTAAGTCGCATGTCACAGTTTAGAAATATTTTGTATATTCGACTATAGTCGAATGTCGCAGCGAAGGAGTTAACATCAGTTTATATAAATTATTGTAAAAATTGTAACACTGCAGATGTAAACAAAACAAATCTTCCACCAAACTACTACTAGAGCTCGGCAACAATAAGGGGGTCACTTTATCTGGAGAGCATAAGCAGTGTCAAGACCTCTTCCTCTTAGACCGTGATCACGGCAGTGGTGTAGATTGCGGTAGCAGCAGCGAGCAAAAGTTCAACGTCTATGTAGTTACCATGCAGACATCTATGAAAAGATGTGTAACGCAGTTCGTTTACGTTTGGCCCTCTTTATTTTCATAAAATAATTACTGCAGCAAAGTTAATAATTATTATTTTCATTAATTAAATAAGCAAAAAAATACTGTGGATCCTTACCAATGTCGCAAAGAGTGGTGTGAGGTACTTGGCCACCCCACCCCACCTCTATTTGAAGCTATTCCTTTTTTTTCTCTCTCTCTGTTTTTTTGTATTTAATTGAGCTCTGTTGTAACTGATATATAGGATAATTCAAGCAAGCTCATGTGTTATCGCGCTATGCCCAGGTGGCAGTATTGACACAGGATCCCAGGATGCCAAGATGTACTAAGTGTAGTTTACATCAAGCAATGTTTATGTTTTATTGGTCTTACAGTTAAGTTTTGGAAGCCCAGCCTACTTTAGGTCAAAGTGTATGCTCCAGTAACTATCAAGGATAGTTAACCCTCAGTAGTAATATTAATATGTAGTTTGTGGATTTGTATACTGTGATTATGTATTGTTCCTTTTTTTCCAATGGACCAACCCATTAATTTTGTCTAAAATAATAATAATTAAACCCAGTAGTAACGGGTGTGTTCAGGACACTGATTTCCTATTTTTGGAATAATTATTGATTTATACAATTATTGATTTGTGAACATTCTGTATAATCTGTGAGTATATTTTTCTTTGTAACTTTATTAAGCAACTAAACAAAATACTGCAGAATTAAATATATTTAACGGTAGTCCGCCAGCAGGAGCGCTAGTGGTAATTTTGGCCGTTTTTATCACGTGGTGTGGACATCTTGTACGAGCTATTTCTGCCCTCGGGAGGATGTGCTCCCTGGGGGTTGTTGTGCGAGAGATGACAAGGGGAATGGATGCTTCTCCAATGGCCGGCTGCCACATGTTTTGATATCGCCCAGCATCGGGCGTAAGGAGTATTTGTTTAAATGTATTGACCTGCAAAGAAGTGAAGTGAAAGTAGTAATTTGAACAGCAGCAGCGTAGTTTCATTGTATTTATCGAGATGACAATATTATGCTAAGGCCAAACCCATCGGTAGTTGTAAGCATTTATGTGAAGGCCGTTTCGGTGACAAATTAAAACCATAAGTGGGATTTGCACGCTGGGAGTAGTTCTGTTCATTTCCACTGGTGAGGTAACCCATTTCACTTTCGAACCCCGCCCAGAAGTGAGATGAGAGAAAAAGCTCTACTGCTGAGCAGGGACAAGACTGGATGCTGTGGCTGGCGTCGTGTGTGGTGGTGTTGAACCATTACAGTGGGAACACAAATTAGCATGGCCAAAACGTGGCAAAACATAATTTTCAGCTTTTGGTGTGGTCTGCAATTCCAAATTTAACGTGACCAAAGTGTGGATCCAAGGTATTCATTGGGATGAAATTAATACGGTTCATGCTAGAACTTTAGGCACCGCTAATATTGTGACACTGTAAACATTTTTGTAAGTAAGCAAGGCCTGAATGAAATGGTTAATGTAAGTGTCCTATGGACACACTATTTTTAATTACTGATACTTTTATTTGCTATATAATTAGAAGATTGAGAATGTTCAAAATTTCTATAAAACTATGTATTCTACAAATGGTTTCACATATTAAACATGTAGGAAGTTTCACTGTTATTTTACCAAAATTAGTTTGAACAGTGATCAGTCTCTCTAAACATTAGCAATACACTTTTTCACAAAGATATAATTTTTCATAGTATTATAATATTTTACTATACATTAATTTAGCTATCAAATTTCTGTAGGCCTACTAAGATTCTTCTAAAACTATTACAGAAAAGTACTTTTCCTCTTTATCTTTATACATGTAGGCAAGTAAACTCTAAGCACTTATGTACAAAAATAATTTTGTTTTGTCTCACAAACATAGTAAGAGAAGAAAACTGAGAAGAAAAGGCAGAATATTGCTGTAAGAACAGGTACAAAGTCACAAAAACTAATATGTTTTAAGAATGTTCAAGGTTATCAAGTAAAAACTGCTAAATATTAATGCTTTTATTAATAAAGAAAAGTGGATTTCTATATCTGTGTAAAAATGCAAGCGTATGCACTGGCAAATTTATACATAATTTAAAGAAACACTATTTGAAAAATATTTGAAAATTATTAAAAAATATTAATATTATTTCTAAAACTATTCAAAACCTTAAAACCATTATTCACACACCCCTAGTATATTTTGAAACTAAATGCAATGAGGAGAATTCAGGTAGGCTCCAATATTGCCAGCATAAACAGACGAACGGTGTTGCATACCTGTAGTAGCCAGGCAGCACAATGTGTACACCCGAGCTAGGGCAGCAGATCTCTTTCACCTTAGGTTCGTCCATCTTGCGAATAGAGTCTGTGAAGGGTCCTGTAGCATTGATAATGCACTTAGCTCGTACATCCCATTCCTTTCCTGTAAGTTCATCACGTAGGTGCGCCCCACATAGCCTCCCACCCTCCTTGTGTAACGCCAACACCTTCACGTGGTTGGCCACTGTGGCCCCATGGCGTACTGCTGTCATTGCCACCGCCAAGTTCATGCGTGCGTCATCCATCTGACCTGGACACACACATACACACTCAATCCACCCAGACTCTATATACACTAGGGATGTTGAAAAAATATTGATATATAGAAATTGTTATACTATATTTCTTTCGATATCTATATATATAAGAATGAATCCCTATTTCCCTTGGTCATGCCATCACGGGTGAACGGCTGGACCGATTTCACTACTTTTTTTTTGTTGTGTTTGTTATTGTCAGGAGAAGGTTCTTATTAATAAAAAAAATTTAAAAATTGTACAGAAAATTAGAAAATTTAAGAATAGTACTTATTTAAGAATACTTAACAACCATATAATTTTATTTCTAATTAAACCTTAGCGCTTTGGACAATATAAACATTTGACAAAGAGGATGTAAAAAATCTGAATATCGTTTAAAACAAATGCTTTGATCAGAGTTATTTTATTGATAAAAAATAAAGAAAACTGAATTTTTTTAGTGTACATCACGGTTAGTTCAGAGCCATTACGCCTTGACGATGCTATAATTTCGTCAAATGCTAAACAAATACGAACATTGTTTTCCATAATTTTGTCTACATGCTTCCTGTCTTAACGATGACTATTGAAATCGAATTGTTATAATTAATAAAAGAAAAGTGTGTTTATTATTCTAATGCTTTATGACATACAATATTTTTAGTAGGGGCCTATATAAATAGTTTTGTTGGTATTCTGACACGGGAACAGGCGACAAATAACTGACCATGTGAAAAACATGGATTTTCAAGAAAACAAACACTTAGCGACTGCTCTTGAGATTTATTTATCAACATTAGTTATAACAATTCAATTTCAATAGTCATCGTTAAGACAGGACAACGTCTGTCTGGTCAGCTAGTATTAAATAGTTTTTTTTTTTTTCAATATTTTTTTGATAGCAATACTGTATTTTTTTAAGGTATTGAAAGTGAATAATTTTTAATAATTTATGAAACACAGTGTAAGATAATTTAACATTTTTAAACCTATTATTATAAAAGTTATTTAAAGACTTAATATTTATTGATATGACTTAAATTGCTACCGAGTGTTTCTTTACATAATTTTGAAATGTTGAAAATGGTTCAATAATGTTTTGGTGCTGTATTAGTATTTGTAATCACTAAAGTAAGCATTTGTTCATAGCTCAAGAATAAAATTGTCACAACATTAAATTATTGCATACTCATTCATTGAAAAAAGTTTACATATATACATTAGATAATCTCACTGGATTCCAATTTATAATACATATTTGTAAAATTAATTATTTAGATGGGTTCACAAATGATAACATAACAGTAAGCATAGAACATAGGTTGTTCACACAATAAATAACCTCTATGTTTTCTTACCTACCTATTCACAACTGCATTAAAGTGGTCATGTGCATAGAGATGCTGACATAGGAAATGGTATATTTAATTTCTTGTGCATACACGTAGGACAACAACCAATCACAGGAAAGGATTTAGCGAAATGTCAGACATGGTTTAGTCTCCAAAAATACACAAAAATAAAACAAAGCTTAAATAAGAAATTTTAATGTTAAAAACTACACTTCTATATTTTAAATAATGTGTATAAGCAGTTTATTGGGACTTTCTTTCTACATTTCCTACTATCTAAAAATACCACACATTAGAAAAACATACAGATAGAGCATAAACGTGTGTCGTAGGGCGAGGGGTATGATACCTTGAGACGGAAGGGGGCGGAGACCATCCGACAAAATTGTAACTGAAAAATGTTGCTTGTTACCATAGGAACATGATTATATAATACGGTTGTGGGTTGGCCGACCATAACCTCGTTTCTCAATGCATCTACAGGAACAGCTGATTGCACTCCGCTATATTGCAACCTGAATAAACAAACACAGCTTGGCCTCAGTGTAGGCTGCTAATGCTCAATGTTTGTTCGGGCGCCCCGAGATTTCTATCACTTCTGCAATTTCCCTGCTCTTTTATTGCAATTTTTCAATTTGAGCGTTCGTCTGAGCAGAAGTGTTTTTATTGGTAGGCTGTTCAGGCATTAAGTCCTTTCTGCTCTTGCTGTTGATGAAGCACAGTGAGATCGAGAGCAGTAAAAGGGTGCGAAATTTTAATTTTTGTTTACAATTGTGTTTGAAGATTATAGTTTGGTTGAACGGTATTTTCGTAATATGTTAGGTTATCCTACAAGAAATGTCGGAAGTAATGATAATATAATATTGTATGTATTTATTGTAGACTGTCAGAAATAAAAATCCAGTATGATTTCGGTAATTGAGCTCTTTTGGTAACAGCTGTATTAACCCCAAGTAGAGTTTACATACTAGACTATGATTATCTAAAACCTCGGGAATATACAAGTTTAGTTAATTGGTCGGCCAGGGAGTCTTTGTAAAATCAAATCACTATAATATACTTATCCACATTTTTCTTAATGCTATTAAACACAGTGTTATTTTTAATTAGGTACTGTAGCAACTTAATCCTGAATGTCGTAGCAGAAATTGAAGTGTTGCATGATCGGTGATAGGTACTCTTCAACGACATGTTTTTTAACACTCGACATTCAAACACTAACTCCATAGTAGATAGGAAGTGAATGTCTTTGTAATGTGTCATGGTATACAAGGCCTAGCATACACATACACCCAAATTAATAAATTTATATTTTGTAGGTAGCAACTTGATTCTGAAGAAAATTAAACATTAATTCATTTATTTACTTATTTAATCATCAGCTGATTAATATTTGTTGAAAACATTTTATAGAAGAAATTCTTCAGAGCCTAAAAATGCCATACTCAAGAAAATTTCTTCTCAAAATAACGATCAGCTGATTGACAAACAACACACTTCCTATAGTTTGGCGTTCGACTGGAGCAAGAAAATGGCCGTGCCATTTCTGCTCTTTCCTGCCATTTTCCTGCTCCTTACAATTCTCAGCCTGCTCTTGATGGCAGAAATCTCAGGTCGCCCGAACAAACCTTGTACTTTTCTCTCATCTCTGAAAAATACAAGTTCACTTCATATATGTTTTAGTGGCCTTCAGTTGTATTCTATACAGCAACAAATATTTCAAATTCGTTGAAAAAAGGTCACTGGCTAAACATAACAGTAAGAATCCTGAACTGGTGCCTTGCCCTCAGTTTGTACTGGGGCGCTCTTTAAACTGTTTGAACCCAAATGATTGGTTCTGCCGTGTTATGGAATGGGACTCTGTGTTTGGAAGCGTGCGAGGATGCTTTGCAGCTCGCCGGAACACTTTGGCTATCTTCGGCTCCCTCCCTTCCCCTTCCCCGTTGCCTAGGCCGACCGCCTAGCTCTCGAGCTCAGTTGGATCCTGGTCACTCGCCTGTGCACTGTTCTTCCGTTTGCGCTCGTCGGGGCCTCGTCGGCTGTTCTTCGATTATGTTGGTGAGTTAGTATTTTGATGGGGTTCGTTGAAGTTTGCGCTTGGGTCTTCTGCCCTGCGTTTTCTCTGTAAGTGTAGATATGTATCGGGAGCCGACGGGGCGCCGACGAGTTATTTATACTATTTAACCTGTATGCGCATTAACCATTTTAATTGCCCCTTTAGCTTGTGTTTTTTTTTTTTTTAGTGAACTTAATGGCCCTTCAGGCACACTTTATATGGAGTATTTGTTAAAAGGAACACCAAATTGTACAAAAGCCTGAATTAAATAAAACTCTGTTGTGTAACTTGAATTTCCGCTGCATTTCTCTTAAATTCAAGTATGTTGTTCCACTCGGTATTCGAACCCGTTGTTTTGTGTACCCTGGTGGTACAACCTAACTGAATTAATTTTGCACAAGACTTCTGGTCGTGCACAGGTTTTACTGTTATGTTATTTGTTCTGTACTTATGATTTTTAATTGTGAACAATCCTTTATAAATTTAATAATCGCAAGTACCACAAGTACTGACATTTTGTTCTAGATGCTCTAACTCAGGGCTGCCACCAAGTTCATTTTCAAAATCCTGTAATTAGCAATAAAAAATTCTGTAAAATTCTTCCAACTTACATTTATGTAATTTTCCAAAGTATTTTTAGAAGATTCTTGCTGTAGAATTTTGATAGTGAAATAAATATATATAGTAAACTGTTATAATACTGTTAAAATTTGAGATGTTGTCCACGAAACCACCTGCTACTGTTAATTTTTTTACAGGCTGAACTATTTTCTAACCAATTTCTGTAAAATAGCATTGAAACTTTCCATTCATTTTCATATTTTGAAAAATTGGTAGAACAAGTTTACAGAAACGATGAACATGTTCAACCGGCTACTTATTGTTGAAAAATGAATATACTGTTACATGTTTGAGAACACAAACTTTATATGTGGGCAATTCCCATGAGTTCTTTGGGATAGAGGTCTTATAATTACAAATAAAAGAGTTAAATTAAGTACTGGATTTAATAGCTCACAAAGCTACGAAATACACAAAACAGTAATCAACTAGAACTCTCACAACACAATTAGTTATGCACACAATTACTCCTGTGTCACAGACACG
>PNEQ01059343.1:0-17191 GCA_003012365.1 Medauroidea extradentata
GGTTTTCAAGTTTTGTATGAAGTAAAAACACGCAAATTTTGACTTTGAAGTGCCATTACGGGAAAACTATATGAGCTAATTTTTTTCCGTTAGAAGTATGTGTACTCTCAAGTAATGTGTACAAAACTAACACTATTTCATACAAGTATAAAATTATGTTTTTTCCCCACTTGAACAACCTTAAGGGCGCCGCCTACCCGCGTGTGAGAGGATCAAAAGCGACGGAGCAGTAAGGTCGACCTTGAAGCGCGCATCAAATGTCGCGTCGCCTCAACGAGCCAAGCGCTGAACTAGCGTGCAAGCTTCCCGCCGAACAGTTTTTACTATGGGACACTAAGCGGTGACCACATAATTTTATTGGTGGAAAGTCTGCAACTAAGTTCAGTGCAGGTCGCAATCTGAGTTTCACATACATCCGGTTAGTACATTTTGAAGTACGGAAGTCTGAAAAGGCCGTTTTTAGACATGATGGAGGGCTTAAAAACAGTGTTTTTTAATGAACGTGGCGTCTTAACAATGATGTTCCGACCATGTCTGAAGTTTGTTTTCTTTTCGTACGTTGGCACAATGGGCACTCGTGGTATTGTTTCGTAGAAAAAAAAACCTGTTTACGAACACGCTGCAACGCATTTGAATCGTGGGGTAGGCGACCGCTTTAAGGCCTCGCTCTTTAGTTTTGCAGAGGTTTCGAAAATATATATTTTTAACGCAAATTAATACATATATCAAAAATTCATTCTTACAGTTTTAACACTTACATATCATCGTTTGTATCTGAATTTTTCTGTTGCAATACACCAAATTGATTTCTAGATTTTTGCCCCTGGAATATCACATTTTTTGTCTAAATAAGCCAAAATGAAGCAAAATAATTTTTTTGCTAGAAAATGGTATATTATTTAAAAAAAACTCTCTGGCAAAATTGTGTTATCGTATGACTGTACACAGTCTCAAATTTTTTCAAAGCATTTAGTTAAAATAACATTCAAGTTATTTGCAATTGACAATTTTTACAATTACATGAAATTTGTATGTAAATATTTTTTTCAGCGAAAAAAAAAAAAAACTCAATAATTTGAAAGCAGACAAATGTATACATAAAAATGACACTAAACATGTCATCCTTAAAAACGGCAATAGTTAAAGTACTATACTCCGTCAAATATGGCTAATTATTTTTGGAAAGCATGGGGGAATTGCTATTAGCCTAAAATTTTAGTTTTCGGTTTTGGTAAAAACAAGTTTTATTGCGATATATAGGGTCTCACCCCACCCCTGAGCTTTCTTTACCAACTTGTGGAAGTGTTTAGTACGGTAAAAGGACATAAAACAGAGAGTGTGCCAGTTTAAATTTAAAAAAAGGTTACTTTTTTCTTAATTTTGTGTAACTGGCTTAAACTATATATCCTTATTATCCTTTTTGCCGACTCAACGAAAATATTCGTGTCAACGAATATTTTCGTACACCGGATTCCAGATAAAGAGATTGCGCTGAAGGATTTATGGATACGAGTCAAATATTTGCTCCAAGTTGGCAAAGTTTCTAATCTGACAGCACTGTATCACCGGGAGACAAGTAGGCTAGACACACACAACCTACAACTGCCATGACAGAATTAACAAACAAAATCACATAATATAACAATGTCACGTGTTCCAACAGTCGTTCGGTAGAAACACACAACTCAGAACCAGAGTTCGTTCGAAACGCAGACAGCAGAACAGTCACACGAGAGAAACATAAAATGTTAGAAAGGTCTTACATCAGAATCGTATAACAGAGGTAATGCAAAACTTAGAACTACATATTGCATAATTCATGTGCGTTAGAAATATCGTACAACGGAAATTATATTATTAGAACTATCATACATCAGTACTATGTATGTTCCCTTATGAAAAAAGGTTATATCCGAGTTTGGCCAGATCTGGGACTGATCTGGACCAGATATGAGTTGAGTAAATTTGCCTATTCCTGAAGCCATATACGGCCAATTTCAGATCTAGCCAGATTTTGCTCAGATACACTTTTTTCCGTATGGGTTAAAACTATCGTACAATAGAAACGCACAATTAAGAACCACATGCTGCAGAACAACAAACGTTAATTTGGGACGGAGGGGAGAGGGGACTACCTGCAAAGTTATAATAATGTTCATATTCGTACGAGATGTAGTTTGTTTTGGAGACACATATTGATACTATTTTTTTTATGATACACTCTAAAAAAAATAGCTTGTAAATTTGCCACACGTGCGTATAGGAGCGCTAAGAAAGTAGGTATGGTGTAACTGTTTCCCAGACATCCATGGTAGTACTCGTAAAATTTTTTAGAAAAGAGTCAAACGTATATTGAAGTCACCAGACTTGTAAAATAACAGCTGTAAAAGTTTACTTATTTACAAGGCGGAAGTATGGTAACTGTCCCATATTTCGCTTAGGTTAACTACTTCCTAAACATTTTAGGAAGTATTTTTACAGTGTAACTAACATTTTCTAGTTTCCATAGTATAATGGCAAGTCAAAGACCAAATGTGCATAAAACTGTTTTATACAAGAAACGAAAACCAACTGACTTACAGAAATGAAATAATTCAGAACCAAGAATAGTGTCGCGGGTTATGTCAAGTTAAGTACAAAAAAGTATTAATTGTATTTTGTAATATAAATATTGCCAATTATCGGCAATTTTTTTAAAAATACAAAAACTTTCAATGCGGGATTTTGTACATACGTTGGCATAGGCCGTGACACAGTTCTTCAGTGTGAATTGTTTCATTTCTGTAAGACAGAGGGTTTTAGTTTCTTGTATAAAACAGTTCTATGCAAATTTGGGCTTTCATATACCATTATTCAAAACAATTAAAGCTAGAAAATTCTCATTACTGTAAAAAGTAGTCGCAATGTTATGTATACAAACAATATCTCGTACAGATATAAACATTATTAAAATCAATAAAATTTTGCGTGAATTCCCCCCCCCTACATTAAAACATAGTAAAATAAAAATTCACAACTTAAAACGATAAGTAGGCCCTACTCTACCAATGGGCTTGAATATATATATATTTTTAATTTGCAGTTGACGGGCAACAATATTGACATCAATATCGACTGAAAACTTTCCCAAGGGTAGTGATACACACAAGCTAAAGACGCGTAAGTTTATATATGAAGTTTACCATTTACTACGTTGTGTTCCCAGGCATAAAGACCTGCTATTTATTTTCGTATAATCAACAGTCTTTAGTTGGTTTGAAGAGTAACGCTCGTAAACATATAATAACAGCATTTGAAGAGTGATAAATTACACTACAATGAAAAAAAAAAAATCAAACTTCTTAAGCTGTAATGTAAGTTTTAGTCTCATACGCGGACTAGAAAATTTACCATGTTTCAGCTTGTAAACAGAGCAAATGTTGACGGTAGTATTCAAGTCCGGCAACATCAGTATGCATTCGACTGTTTCCTAAAAATGTAAAGGGAAAATACCGTTGCATGTATGTGAAACAATTTTATCACAACTCCTTTTTCGACACTCATATACTTCGGCGTGACTGAGTTACAAAAATTGTGTTACAGTGTACACTGCCGACACCAATATTATATATACCATACATTTCGAATGTTGCTGATACTTTACTATCGCTATAAGATCTAATCAACATAAAGTGTTTGTTTCAAAATACAAGTTTCTAAGATGCCTGTAGGAGCTGTCAACCTAAAATGTGCCATGAGTGGGTATTAAAGTTACGGGTTTTTTTCGTCCAAAAAATTTCCCGTTTACACGTTTAATCTCACAAGCAATATTACAAGAAGTATTTTAGTCATATCCTGTTATAAATAGTGACTTTACAGGGCTAAAATACTTTCCGCATGAGTTTCATATCTCAAAATCTTTAAGCATAGTCGGCTGACGCATAACACCGTCTAAACATTTTTATACATATTCACATCATACAGCAGTTAGTTCTTTTTTCTGCCGTGCGCGAAATTACTATCTACGGTACATTTGTTAATAAGTTATCTACTATATGATGAAAGTCAATAACCATGAAATCAGTAGAAAAACATAATGAGTTAACAGAAAGGGAGAAATTAAAACATTCTACAGTTACTGTGTGTCAGCGAATGCCAATAATGACCGGGTGTTCCTTCAACCAGGCTTGCAAACAACCTCTCTTTAATTTCCCGATACGAGGCACCGTTTTCGACTAACTTCATGCCACCCACACTGCCCCGGGTTGGAGATAATTCTGTTACCGCGATGGATGCGCGCGGGCGGATATTGCGTTACCGAGTTCGAGATTCGTGACTCGACGTTCACATGCAGGAGTGGTTTCTACCCTCTCATCGAGGTTCTCACGAGCCACTTTTGTCAGGCCTGAAATAACTTACACGGAAATGGTACATATGTTCCCCAAACATCACACCTGGACGATCCGCAGAACTGGTGTTGACACACCAAGCAAGCTTACGAGGGAAGAAGATTAGTCACTCAACAGAAGGTCTTAACGTCTCGTCGATAGCGAGTAAGCGAGGTCATTACAGACGGTGACAAACAACTAGGTTCAATGACAGGAGCTGGGAGAGGAATCGGCCACGGCCTTTCTTAAGGAACCATCCCTGAATACGTCTACAGTGATTTTTGAAAAACCATAGAAAAAAATCGTAATCAGGACGAACGGAGACGGGGATCGAACCCAGACTATCCCAAATGCGAGTACAACGTGCTACCGTTGTACCACATCACTCGGTGTCTTGAGACGGGGAGGAGAATGTTATTTTCAATCCATGGCCATGTTTAACCTAATACTCTTTATATCAGATAGTTAAATAAAACTCACTTAAGGCCTTGTTACGGAGTTTTGTAGTGATTTCAAAAATATTTTTTTTATTGCTACCTAATACTCATAACAAAATTTCGCTGCACAGTTTTGACACTTATATGTTGTAGTAGGTGAATTTTTTTTGTAGAATTATACTGAACTGTTTTTTAGATTTCATTACCCAAAGTACCACGTTTTTCGTCGTGAAAATAAGCAAAAATGAAGGAAATTATTTTTTTTGCTGGCGTACGTTATTTAAAAAAACGCGTCCACAGTATTGTGCATTTTGTGATTTTACATTGACTCAAATTTTTTCAAAACTTTTGGTTAGTAAATATTTGAGTTATTGGCACCAGTCTGAAAAAAACTCGAGGACAAGCCCTTAAACAATAATATGTATCACGCATAGAACATTAATGAACAACAATAATAACTGAATAACAAACATTAATAGATTAAATAAAATAAAAAAATACTTTTTAAAGTTAAAAATAATTAGAGCAAAACTTTACACAAATAACAATAGAATACTAAAACTGTTTTATAACTTTTCATTTACAAAAATTAGTATTTAAATAATAGTTAGATTTCATAAAAAAATATTGAAATAATCTCTATAGGCTATATAAAATGAAGTGCCCCACTCACTCGTCAACGCACAGCCTAAACCGTTGGATCTAGAATCGTTAAATTTTCAGCGAAGCTTTCCCTCACGGCGTAGGCACCCACTAAGGGAGGATTCATCGAACATTAAACGGGTGAAAAGGGGCAAAACGTGTTTTCGCGAAATTCTCATAACTCTCTAACCTGATGATATATTGTTTTTTTTTTTCCTTCAAAACATTGCCTAAGCAAATGCATGATTCACGATTTTTCAAAATTCGGAAATTAAGGGTGTCAAAAGCCGTTAAATGTGTTTTCAATAAATATTCTATGTCTCTTAAACCACTTAAGATATCGAGGTGATCTCTGCATCAGAATGGTACTCATGTAAATGTCTAAAAAGCAGTTTTAGGATTTTTCAAAATTCGTCCTTGAAAGCTGGTAAAAAAAAAACGAAACGTGTTTTCATTTAATCATCCGTATCTCCTGAACCATTTGAGATATCGAAATGGTTTTTGCTTTAAAATGAAGCTCAGGTAAATATCTAAAAACAGAACTCGAAATTTAAGAGGGCGAAAAGCTGGAAAATATTTTTTTTGGAGATAATGAAACTAACCCGACGAGATATCGACATGCACTTTTCTTTAAAGTTTGCGTACGTTAATATATTCAAACTAATTTAATGAAATTCGCAAATTAAAGATATACAGATAATATAGTAACACTATCAATTAATACACAATTAACAGTTCGTTACTGTTTTCTATAGTACACGCGGGCGAAGTCGCAACGGGACAGCTAGTTTCTCTATATAAAAGAGAACACTGACTGACTGACTGACTGACTGACTGACTGACTGACTGACTGACTGACATATCAAACTGCAGACCAAACCACAGGGCAAAAAACATGACATTTTTTGTGTGGTTTTCCCTCAGGTCGTAGGCGAGCACTAAACGGATTTTTCGAAATTCGACCTCTAAGGGTGTGAAGAGATGAAATTTATTTCCGAAGTAACATCGATAGAATTGAACCCGACGGCCTATCATCATGATTTTTACTTTAGTATGACACACATAAAATTGCATATTAGCCAATTTAAGAATTTTTCGAAATTCAACATTTAAGGAGGTGAAACGACCTTAAATGTGTTTCCGATTAATTATCGATATCTATTTAATCCTTCGGGATAGAGAGTTGGTTTTCACTTCAAAATGTTGTTTACATAAATAACCAAAAAGTACTTGTAGTATTTTTTGAAATTCGACCCCCAATCAGTAAAATGGGCGGAAAATGTGTTTTTTATGAATCGCATATATCACTGAAACACAATTGGCTATAGTCGTGATTTTTACTTCAATTGATTACGTACAAAATGGCTATGAAGGACTCCAAAACGTTTCAAAATACTTTAATTAAGGGGGTAAAATACGTGAAGTGTTTTTTCGATTATTACTCCATAGCTATCGAACCAATCGAAATATCGAAGTGCTCTTTGCTTTAGATTGATGTTTATGTAAATATATAAAATACCATTTAAATATATTTACCGAATTCACCCCCAAAGATGTTAAAAAAAGGTGTAAAATATGTTTTCGATTCACAATCGATGTGTTTTACACAAATATTCGATATATATCGAACCCATTGAGATATTCAGTTTATTTTTGCTTCAGGATGATGATTAGGTGAATGGCCACAAATATATTTTTAAGATTTTTCAAAATTCGACATCTGAAGGGGTGAAAAGGCACAAAATTAATTTTTTACTATCAGCCGATGATATTTATAACCGGTAGAGATACTGGGGTGTTGTTTGCGTCAGAATAAAGCTTACGTAAGTACATAAAAAAGTAATGTAAGTATTTTATTTTATAAGATAACTTAATTATTAAGAAGAAAAATTAGGTTTATAAACTTTCAAGACAGGCGATCCGAAAAGCTATTGCGACCAGCGAAAAATAAGTTGTACAGGAGTTTCACTCTACAGTTCTATCGAGACGTGTTATTGTACCATCTCTATGAGTCCAAGAAATTAATATCTTATTATTTTTCTTTTAAGTTTTCATGAATAATTTCGACGAGCAAAGCCGCGGGCGCACTGCTAGTTTATACTTAAATATAAAAAAAATATTAAAAAATTATTAGTAAAAACTAGGCTACCATAAATTAAGCCCCAACTGGGCGGTCTACCTGCTCCCGGATAACATATAATACCACACGATGCTGTAGTAGGATACCATCATACCATGGGCGTGCCCTAACGCCTTCAAGATATTCAAATCAGCCTCTAGCGACTGTTTACGGGAACTTTACCAACGATTTATTGTAACCCGTAGTTGTTAAATACCTTACGTAATGTACCAATTACTGTAATTACTAACTAATGCGCTCTCCCTCCAGGACTAATGAAACTAACATGTTGCCTGATGTATCTCAATATTTTTACTAGTTCATAAATTTTTTTTTTTTTTTTACAATGAAATTTTTTACTTTTAGTTTATGTTTGACGGAATGGAAAGTGCAGCTGTTTGCCAATCTACTGTTAATAAGAAATTTACTCATTCTATAATACGCTTCAAAACATTTCATTTTATGAACATCTCGTTGGCTAGTACAACTATAGACTGTTGACGGTAAAGCGAGTACTTTTGGAGACTACAATATTGCATACATATAGATATTTTTTTAAAAATTTTTTTTCAAAACAGTTTTGTATAACCGGAATATATTTGTAATGTAGGTTTGTACGTCCTTATGCTGTCTACTCTGGGTTGCTATTTGTATATACAATACTGTGTGTGTGAGGGGGAGGGGGGCTGTCAGATGTGGCGTAACAATGCATAGCCTGATTATGATAATACACACAAAAACCAGATGACGCAGAGCCTTTTTGAAGCTGCTGTTTGAGTACTCAGCACATATGCTGGTTTGAACCTCAGTGGGAACAAGCGCATGAGATACGACTAGGCGAGGATGGAACTGGGACGGTTCGCCATTGGCTTCCGCAGTATGAGGGGACAACGCAGCACTCAGTCCTGAACTCGGGGAGATTACTGAAGATTGACCTACCTGGCCGGGAGTCGAACCCGGGACCCTTGACCCTCCAGTCAGGAAAGGTAACAACTGAAGCAAGTAGTCGGACTTTTTTGAAGCAGTACGTTTAGAGAGAGTGAAAAATCGCGAACATCTTTAGTGCCGATGTGGTCTCCAAAATGTTCTAGCATGTTGCACCTTATATGATTAGACGGCGAAAACTTGAGACAGTTGAAATTACTATAGACTAATAACAAGTGATTAGTATCGGTGTACCAGAATTATCGTTGGTCCGGTTATATGAAAAACCACGATCGGACACGGAGATACTACATCGAAAACTAGCAAACAGTCGAATATTCCCGCGATAAATGACTAAGTATGTTATAAAGACCTCCGACGTAATATTTTAACTACGACGAAAATGCTATGTTAATATTAATAAGTGGCTGAAATGTGTAAATTAACTGAAAGATAAATAAACAAACAGGGCATCAGAAGCACAGAATGTACCTTTGCTAGTATATAACATGCTATTTTTAAACGAAGAAACAGCTGGAACATACGCAGAGTTTACATAACAGTCGGTGGTGCGAAAAAATGGCTCTGAACGAAGCTGCATTTGAACGAACAAAATTCATTCTTGTACAAAACCTTCAATTTAAACTCGCTGCTCGACTATCGAAACAATGTTAGAAAATATTTCATACAGATAGCCTGATAAGTCATATCATTGTAGGAGACTGGTATACAGCACTTGTCAATACATAAACATTATCATAGCAAAAACACACACATTAGGTATTAAAACATACTGGCACACTTGTTACAGCATCTTATAAATACCCAAGATGTTGATTAAGGCCATGAGCTTTCATTTATTTCGAACAATCGCAAATTACTCGAATAGTTTTTAACCAAATGTTTAAAAAAAAAAAAACACGAAACTGTGTACAATCATGCAATACACAATTTTGCCAGAGAATTTTTAAAATAATGTACCGTTTGGCAGCAAAAATTTATTTTGCTTCATTTTGGCTTATTTTGACAACAAAATGTGTGATATTTAAGGGGCCAAAATCTAAAAATCAGTTTGGTGTATTGCAACAAAAAAATTCAGATACAAACGATGATATATAAGTTTTAAAACTGTAAGAATGAATTTTTGATACATATAATGTTAAGTTAAAAAAATATTTTCGAAACCACAACAAAACTAAAGGGAATAAAATTATTTATGGAAAATTGTGAAAATACACGCCATTGTAGTGCACTGCGTATGTTCACAATTTTCTACTTAATCTAAACGTAACTTCGGTTGTCAATTGTCAATTATGAATTAAAACGTGTAAGTAATTAACTGACATATAACTCGCCAACATCTAAGCACATCTCAGCTTGCGATTTACGACCACCACACGACCAGTGTAGAACCCAGATTAGAATCTTTCTTTTCCGTGTGGGACCACGCGCGAAAAAACGTAACATATTTTAACTCGTAATCTTGCCCGAGATACACCTAGCATGATAAACGATCGCACGAAATTTAACACTAGATCGTTATCTTGCAAAAATTTAGCACGCACCTTGCGTTGGGACTGCTCTTGCGATAATTATTTTTTTTGAGCTTAAACAAAAACAGAAATATCATAATTTTTTTTACAATAGTTTTTACCGTGATAACTATTTATTTAACACGAAATTGTACGGTTTCGACTAGGTCAATTAACAAGATGTCGTTAATTACATAGATGTGATATCTCATCTTCTTCGGGTTTAACAAAATCTTACAGGTCTATCGCGAAAAAAACGTTAACACAGAAGCATTCCCTTGAGGTGTAATGGCAGCAACTTCATTACCGTATGAACTGGTTGCTACACCGGACGCAAAATTGGTTTCGTTCGAAATCTTGTACGTACAATTTAGTGCAAAAAAACTACATAAATCTCGTTCGAAACGAATTCATACACTTCTACACTTTGCGGTATTCGTATGTTACATGCAGTTTACAGTTTGAAAGCAAAAATTGGTTTGTTTTTCACTTCAAAATTATGTTAAACGACTTCGCTATTTGCCAAGCCAGTAAAATTTAGTTTCGCTACAGTTTAATATTTTATTATACCCGTTAGCAATTGCAGAGCAACTAGCAGCAAATTTTTCCCTGTGCCAAACTCTCATAAAAAAAAACACACTTTCTGTCTAACCTGTAGTAGAATTAACCTTACATTTCAGTTTCTTTACCAACGCAACCATCGCAATGGCACGATACTGTCGTAACGTAATCTGATCAATAACAGAGTTGTAGTTCAATGTCAAAAACTGAGAACCTTATTTGTGTCGTTTCTTGAAGATAGCGAAAATAGTTGAAATTTTCTTCTGTCTCAGGACACAACTTCGGACCAAAGTTAAGATTCACTGAATACTTGTCTTAGGTCCAAGCTTGTCCTAAGACACTGTAACTTCGGGCACTGATAAGACATCAAAGAGTTACGGGGGATTGATCCCTGTCAGATCGGTTTTACGGTTTTTCTTATAAATAAGGGAATAGACACATTGTTTTACGTTTTTCAAGCTGACAAGGCATAGTTTGTTTCATTCACTTTTTGGAATCCATATGGCATTGTTTCTGTTAACGTTGCGGCGTCTGTAATCGCTCCAGTAAATAAAGCAATTTTTCCTTTTCAGCTGTTTCCCGTTGCAAAATAATGAATATACTATGGTTCCAGCAATTACAGAAAATCGATTAAGTTTGTATTTATGCCTTGTCGTGACAAAAAATTTGATACATCGACTGGAAGAGAAGTTATCGAGGAGAAACAGATAAATCCAAGGTGGTAGGGATCAATACCCCTTAAGTGCGTCAGTTAGCGTATTCTTGTCCTAGGACGCGGCTTCCTATATCGCAATTGTGAACAGGCCTAGACACGAATGCGTACGAAACGCTAGATTTTGGCGTATTGCTGCTCGTTTCTAATAAGAGTCCCGTGCAGGTATGAGGTGTTGCAGGCATGTTTCTAATGCTTATTAACGCCAGTATACATCCGCTCGGCGTCGCTAACGCATCCTTCTGCGTTAGATGCACTAAGGCAGTTGTCAACGGGCCTCCGTAACCTGCACTTCAAATGCGCTGCAGCGAGTTGTAAGTATTCATTTTTTGACAGAACTACGTAACGCACATCCAAATGGTTTGTCTACGAAAATAAACACACACTTCTATGTAAGACGCTACAGGTTTATAAATTCGGTACGCGTATTTTAAGCCCTGGCTCTTTAGTTTAGTGGGTTCGAAAAAAAAATATACACCCAAATTAATTCATATATCAAAAATTCATTCTTACAGATTTAACACGCATATATAATCGTTTGTAGCTAAATTTTTCTGTTGAAATACACCAAACGGATTTTTTTGTCTTTTGGCCCTCAAATAGCGCATACTTTGTTGTCAAAATAAGCCAAAATGGAGCAAAATAATTTTTGCTAGCAAACGCTACATTATAGTCTCAAAATGTTTTAAAGCATTTGGTAAAAAAAAATTCGCGTTGTTTGCAATTGTTTGAAATAAATGAAAGACCATGGCCTTAACTAGGACTTCCAGGCCTCCCAAAATGGCTAAAAACGACTTTTTTTGGACAACTGTATCTCGGAATATACCAACCAGATTCTAAAAACGCACATATATAAGCATGCGTTGGACTTTGAATAAACAATACTTTCCGCAGATAAAAATGATATGATCACCGGTTGAAGTACGATAGGAAAACGAATACTAGCAAAGCTCTGCACGCCCGTTGTACATAGAGGTGAAACTGCGTTACATACACCGGCCTACGGCAACCTTGGCGCTTTATCGATTTTCTGCCTCACACACACCTATAAACCTATAAAGGGAGTCGCCTTAAGGCTGTCATCCATAATTTCTACTGCTGTCACGATAATTATTTTTGTTTTTACTATGTAGTGTAACTTTTTCGAGACATTAGACTTGGCTAGGTTCATTAATAAGAAGATACTTAATTATTTCAAGGCGAAATGCACAATTGTTTCAGCTAACTATGCAATTAACACAGTTGACAAACAAAAGTGTTAAAACGGGTTTTCGATATCTGCTCTCGTTGAGGATTAAAAAAATAATTAGCATGAGAGCAGTAGGAATTGTGGATCCTGGTCTTAACGCCATCTTGAATACCGTTTGAAGCGCCCTTCTAGCCACGTTGACGACTTTTCTATTGATTCATTTATTTATGCTGTTATTGTCACATCGGCGTTAGCTAGCGTTCCAATACACTTTTCAAACGCGGCGTTTCTATAGCCCGTGTAATCGCCTGTACGGGAAAAGAAAGACTGTATAGAGCATTGTTCAAGACGGTGGCGCGGCCTGGCGGCGAGTTGTCGAACCAGGTCGGTCGCAGCCCACACGTGAAAGGGCGCTCACGGTGGAGAGTCGCGGAAGAAAAATGGAAGAGGGAGGAAATGAAGGAGAATGAGGGAGGGTGGACGAGAGTGAGAGGGGGAAGTGCAGGTGAAAGAGAGGGAGAGAGAGATAAACGCGAGAGAATAAACGTGCCTACGAGGAGTAGAGGGGAAGAAGCAGGGGATGCAGGTGGAATAAATTATACCAGCAACCATCTCTCTCGGACAACCCTCCCCTCCTTTCCGCTTACGCTCGGTGCATCGCCCCCCTCCCCCCAACAGTAATCGTGAGAATTCCGCGGGGCGCTTTCCAACAGCGCGGTAGCAGCTGGATCAAACGGCCAGTGATTCACTGAACTAGGGTTAATTCTACTACAGGTTAGAAAGATCAATGCTAAAAGTTTGGCACAGTGATAATTTCTACCGCTTGAGCGCTAGTATCGGTAATGAGCACAAACAGACCAATCACAGTGATATACTGAAATTTAAGTCATATTAAGTTAACAATTTAATACGGGAATTTGGTTTATTTTCATTTTGAAACGAAGTTCATTTAGTCGGGTCACTTCCAAGCATATTTGAATTAAATTTTACTACAGTTTCCTGTTTTTTCTGGTCCCTTAGCGATAACCGCGAAACTAGCGTATCACAGCATTTCACTGTTAATCACTGCAAATAATTGTATATCACTGTATATCATTGTATATAGCTTTATATAAGTGCATATCACTGTATATCATTGTATATTGCAGCATATAACTGTATATCACTGTAAATAACTGTATATACATGTATATCACTGCATTTCACTGTATATAACTGTGTATCACTGTATATAACTGTGTATCACAGTATATAACTGTATATCACAGTATATAACTGTATATCACAGTATATAACTGTATATCACAGTATATAACTGTATATCACAGTATATAACTGTATATCACAGTATATAACTGTATATCACAGTATATAACTGTATATCACAGTATATAACTGTATATCACAGTATATAACTGTATATCACAGTATATAACTTTATATAACTCTATATAACTTTATATAACTGTATATAACTTTATATAACTGTATATAACTTTATATAACTGTATATAACTTTATATAACTGTATATAACTTTATATAACTGTATATAACTTTATATAACTGTATATAACTTTATATAACTGTATATAACTTTATATAACTATATATAACTGTATATAACTATATATAACTGTATATAACTTTATATAACTATATATAACTGTATATATGTGCCAAATTCTCTCACGAGATAACACATTTTCCTTCCAATCTACAGTAGAATTCAACTTAACTGAACAGACAACTCTCTGCAAGGTATCGTAAAAACAGCTGACACACTGCTAATTCACACACTTGTTACCAACAAAAAATAGTCAGCAGATACATTAACGAGTGATAGAGCGCCGAAAAGCAATGAATTTTCACATTATTTATAAGACAAAATTTCTCACTTGTTATAGGAAATTGAGGCTCGACCAATCTACGATACCACTGCACGCCGTTTCAGTGTCTTACGGTAGAGGCGTTACCGCACCAGATGAGCCGGTCAACATCGCCTTTGGCGCCGTGCCTCACTCACACAAACACGGCCAGTAGGCGGGTGCCTTAAGGATGTTCAAGTGTGATAAAGTCATAATTATATATTTATATGAAATATTGTCAGTTTTGTAGACAGTACTTATGAGTGCAGTTTCCTCTGACTAAATATTTTAGCTCTCATAGTTTTCTCATAACGGCGCATCAAAGTTAAAATTTGCATGTTCTACTGCCATGCAAATTGTGAAAACTTACGTACGTGAAATAATTCACAATGAAATAACATACTATTGGCTACGTATTAAAACAATTGAAAATATCCCGCGAAATGTTTTGTATAAAAAAATTGCTAAATTTGTAACTTTTTCTGTACTTTTGCGATTTTTTTTTAAATTCAAAATATTACGCTGTGGGTTTTTAAAAAATGTTTTACTGCATAGCACATGGGATGTAAGTTCATAGTGAATTATTTTGTTTAAATAGGTCAACACTGATACCAACACTGAACTATTATTTTTCTTTTTCAAGTATTACGTCAGGAAGTTATTCGTGTTTGGTCTATTATCAGCATGACGAACACAACACCATTTACACATGTTTCACATGCCTCGGACCTACCATTTTCGTTGACAACTACTACGATATGTACGCAGAATATTAGCAACAAACTGATCTGCAACTTTAACAGTATTGTACTTGTTGTTTACAGTGAATGTCCACCACTGTATGTACGGCACGCTGAACACTTCACATGAATGTTCGCAGGATTGCATATGCTCTAGGCTCTGTATGTCTGCGCGAAAATTCAAGTGTGTTTTGAGTATAAACGGCATGTCCTAGACAGTTTCAACAAGAGGACCTTTTTTGTTACACAGGTCTCATTTCTGAATAAACCATCTTAAAATGTTCGAAAATCCTGACTGTAAAAAAGTTGTACGTAATTAGAGGGTAGCCACCCCTACTATTTCCAAAAGGATGGAAGGTATCGCGTTGTATTTGCTACTGGTTTGAAGGTCCCAACAGCATTAAGCAATGCTGAAAATATAGTATTTTATGCCATATGGTTTCCAATATTTTGATGAAATACTATTATAAATTATGAGACTGAAAGACTCGTTACTCCCTTAAAATTAAGTTTAGTTGAAAAATGTAAAGGATAAATTCTGCTTGATTTTTCATAAGGAATCACCTGCCGGAGTTTGTCAGTGTTGTTCAGTAACATTCTGTCTACTAGGTCTGTGTAACAACTACCATATGCTCAAAGCATAAAGCCGGTGCTAATACAGCACACCTTGGAAAACAATCACGCTACGCCAATGGTCTGCATTGCTATTTAATCTGTGGCTCATGTGTAATCACATAGGCACGATAGTGCGACACAATAACAATGCGACACTAAAAATTATCGTTATTGCGAGCACTGATTTTGATACCACGCGACAAATGCTACAAAAATATTGCACGTGAATAATTCTTTGCCACTACATACTAACCTCTAGTACAACTACTTACGTTTACAATATTTCAGTTTTTTTTGTTTATTTTTAATATATATTTTGAATACCCAGTAACCTAAAAAAAAAAAATAAAATAAAGGCACAGTTAAACTTTGTTTAAAAATATTATGATAAGCTTAAAACCAACGAAAATCATTCTTAAAATAAATAAACTCAACCGATTCACCAACATTTGGATGTAAAATTAAACTCTGACTCGGATAAAATAGATAAAATTTATATTTGGGATTCGCATCACGTCCGCTATTTATGTCGAGTTGACGTCACAAAAACCTCTGTGCTGATTGGCAGACATATTTTGTTTTCCATGTCGCTGCGGTGGATTCCACCATCAGCAGAGGTGCCAAGCACTATGATTTGTCCGTAGTTTATAAGGATAACCTCTTTCTATTACGGAATTACGTTAGCCCCAAGAAATACTTCGGAATTTTGCATTTTCAATTTAAATTCGCGCGTTTACCGATATGCGTGCTTGTTATTGTTTACGTCACGTCGTCCTTAGATACAGCACGCTGGTTACGGATGCTGTTTGCCCGAAGTTGTAGCCGAGGCTAGCCGAGTCCTCCCGAAGTTGTAGCCGAGGCTAGCCGAGTCCTCCCGAAGTTGTAGCCGAGGCTAGCCGAGTCCTCCCGAAGTTGTAGCCGAGGCTAGCCGAGTCCTCCCGAAGTTGTAGCCGAGGCTAGCCGAGTCCTCCCGAAGTTGTAGCCCAGGCTAGCCGAGTCCTCCCGAAGTTGTAGCCCAGGCTAGCCGAGTCCTCCCGAAGTTGTAGCCCAGGCTAGCCGAGTCCTCCCGAAGTTGTAGCCCAGGCTAGCCGAGCCCTCCCGAAGTTGTAGCCGAGGCTAGCCGAGCCCTCCCGAAGTGATAACGCCTGTGACTGTGGTACAAAAGCTTGACGCATGCGCTAGTATTCACTTGTTTTTCGTCCGCTGATCGGCCATGTTGAATTGGAAACCTAACCACGTTGTCGTAGTTTAACGAAAATATGTTTATGTGGATGTTTAAATACAACTATGAGTTTGAAGCAGAAGAATATTCAGAAATATCGCTCAGAATGTTCACAGTTGTGGACCTGTTTTAAGTCAGTGGCGGCTCGTGGGTTGTTGCCAGGTGGGGCTGCAGATCGGAACTGTATACTCTTGATGAACGCGCCGTAGACCAGCGACCATGAAATATTTGCCGGCTACTAGATGTGTTGTGACCATTCAGCAG
>PNEQ01059343.1:17291-36283 GCA_003012365.1 Medauroidea extradentata
AAAAAAAAAAAAAAAAAAAAAGTCAAGCATTTTAGAAGTTACAAATTTCGAGAAAAAATATAAACATAAAGTCAGGCTAATCTAACACCAAATTCCGAAGTTGCTGACGAATAGGTAATTTGATTGTGTATACACGTTTAAGATAACACGTTCTCACTACTGAAAACTACGGATTTGTGCAAAATTACTCATGAAAGCTGAGATAAATGGTTGGCACCTCTGCGGGGGCAGTGAGGCGAGCGTACAGCGGCTGTGGCAAAATAACCGACGCAGATGGTTGGTGGGTTCTAATGGCCACCAATTAGCAGACGACAGAGCGTCTGTGGCAGTTTCCGAAAACACCGCGCGGCATTGACAGCTACAACTGCTGGTCGACTGGCATGAAAAATCGTTGCTCGTGGCAATAAATTCGCTCGTTTTGTTTAAATTCAGCGTTTCATTCGGAAATAAATACTAACTTTCCGAGCAGCCTTTTGTGATGAATCGCTCGCTGCTGCTCTGAAGGCTTTCTATACAAGATAATTAATATTTTTTTGTAACAACGATACTACGGATGGAGTGCTCATAAACTAAAAGTTATTTCAAATTAGTTTTGTTTGTGTCACTGACTTGATGAATTATGACATCTCTGAAAATATACACAGTGTATTTGTAATTTATATTGTATTGGTATTCATTTTATATTAAATTACTAATTTATTTAAAACCTAAATTCCCGGTGTTTTTCCACAGAACATGGTTTAACAATGTAATGCGTAATGTTACGTATGATCTGCAATACTGACTTTTCTCAGAAATGGTACGTTATTTTTCTGAATACCAGCGTAAAACAATTTTGCTAACAACATCTGGGTAAGTCATCGTATCGTCTTTCAAATCAAATTTATGCTAATATAAAAACGGCAAACAAAGTAAATTCTCATCGACACGTGTACAAAACGTTAGGAAACAAAACCGAAAACGATTTCAAAATTATGATTTAAGAGTGTCCAATAGTTCTTTAAATTTTGTACTACTTGCTTTATGCTAGATGTTCACCAACAAATGATAAACAAAAACGAAGCGTATAACGTCAGGGAACCAATATTCTAACGGCCAAATAACCATCCACAGACAGCGGCAATGAGAAAGGATGGGTGGCGAAAATTTCAAACCTGTAGTTACAGCACGTACTGTAATAACTCTGTACTTTCAAAAACATTTCAGTGCCTAATTTTCAAAAACTCTCATTGAAAACACTGTAAATAAATATTTAAAAAACGGAGAAAACGTTTAGAACCACAGCGACACAGAAATAACACTGCATATTCACAACGGATTATAGAAAATCTTACAATTTTGTTTGTAGTGTTAGCATCAGGAAGCTTGTTTGCAAAAAAATATCAAATTTTTGAAGTTAAATAAAGAAAGACCTGGCGCAGGTTTAATTTAGAACGTCCCGTTTGTAAAAAAAGTCTACTGTGTGTATTATTTCGCTGACACTTGGCGACACAGAATATAAATCAATAGTCAGTATGATGATCGCATGATAATTCACTGAAGTTTATCTCGTTTTCAGAACGCGCGACAACTCGTAACCACTTTTTTTCTGAAATAATTATGTTACATTCCTCATTATTCGTTTAATTAATAAGCTAACACAATCTTATATACCAAAGCAAGATACATGCAACACTCGCAAAAAATTTCAACGCACAGTTCACGTATTAAACTTTCATTATCCAACAAAACATGTTTGTACTCGCACTAACTAAAATTCTCAACATTGACGGGACGTAGTTTTTCTGTAACTTACCATTTCGCACACACGCGCACACACACACACATCAGGGGCCTAGATTTATAGTGGTGTACGTCAGTTAGAATCGTTTCCTCTTAAACAATATTTTGTAATCGCATGAAAAATGCAGTACATTATTGCAATACTCAAACGGAATTCAGAAATTTAGTTAAGAGGGAAATATTTGTTTCAGAATATTCTTTTGGAAAATGTGAACAATATAAATAAAACCGACACTACTAAATAATTGTGACTTACGCCACTATTACTCTCAGCCTCTCATATATATATATATATATATATATATATATATATATATATATATACATATATATATACACGTACACACATTAACCTATATATGGTGGTAACTTTCAAACAAATGATATCAGAAAAATCCTCGTATTTTAAGTTTAATAAACGTAAACTTTCTTTTTCTAAGACTTACAATATATATAACATACACCCGACTCATGTTGCAAACCACCTGTTGCTCTGTTTGGCACAGTCGTATAGATAGACGACTTTGCACAAATAACCGTTAACTAGAGCTGGAGAGTGCAAGAAGGCATTGAAACAAAGTAGTATACAACTATTTCGCGAAAACTACTGGACAATGCTTATAATTAGATAATATGATGTTTCATCGCGGGAAAACTTGACTGATTTCTTGGTTTCAACGTACGTTCAGCTGACCAGAAGATTACTGGCTTTCGCTTGTATGTGGAGCAGCGGCGTCATTTCAGGTTTTCCTTGGGGAGGGAAGTTTTTTTTTTCGGTGACAGTGACCTTGTTGCAACTTTTACATTAATTAAGCATGTATAAATTAGAAACTTTAATAATAAAACTTCAGTTCTATGTGTTTAAGTTAGGATTTTAAATAATAAAATATAAAATATATATTTTATACATATAAAATTCTAAATCTAGGGGGTTCATTTGCCCTCCCTGATCCCCTAAATGACGCCCCTGATGTGGAGCTGTTACCCTATTTGACTGAGCCAATGAGAATCTCGCTATTGTAATATTTGATGCGTATTATTGATCTGCAGACAGCTATGTTGTATCAGACGTACATCACCCAATCATACGTGTTTCAATTAACTACAGAGTTTTCAATGGTATGTTGGCACACAACATTTTCCCAAAATACCATAATCTCTACTTATAATGGACAAAGTAGTAATACCGTGCTTGAACAAGTTTATTGAAATGCGGCTAAGTACATTGAAAAAAAAAAGAGTATAGTTGTAGGTACCATACTTTTGTTAAAATAGGGACAACAAAATAGTTTGGTTGTCGTTACTATTCTGGACAGTTCCTTCAACAATTTGTTCTGTATAATTTACCATATGCTGTTTAAAAGCAACAAGGCTCTTTGTTTCTTCTACAAAACAGAATGCTGATGGAACAGTTCACATAGTACCGACAACCAAACTTTTTTGTTGTCCCTATTTTAACATAAGTATTGTACCTGCAACTATACTCTTTTCTTCAGTGTACGCGTAATTGAATAACAAACTCTTTATGACGTTCAAAATAATTGGAATATTCCTTAATCAACTACACTCTTTATTTGTTGTAGTAAACACGTCCCCCGGTAGCTTCTTCTATCGGCGCAAAGTTACGCGGGTTGCGGTATACCCAGGGGCGTGTACAGCGGAGCTGCATAATGTATTGGGGAACTCGCATCTGCCGGGGAGAAAATATGATGGTCTGAGGAGGGGAGGGGCGGATCCGGTGAGGATGGAAAATAAGGGGAGGGTAGGGGTGGGGCAGGAGGGGGATGAACGTGCTCTCCAATGCGAAAATGCGATTCAATTTTTAACTGAACGCGCGGCGGGAAGATCTGACGAGAGCTTAATTCCCGCACTTAATGCGGCGGGACTTACCCTGCGTGGTTGCGTTTACCCAGCACCTTGGACAGCAAGGAAAAACTGCCAAATCTGACCATGTTCAAACAGCACGCGGACAGGCCGGTCGCACACTGTGTCGTGTCGTGGGAAACATTGCAGGTTTACGTTCATTGTATGTTTTGACTTTTGATTTTGATGTTTCAATGTGTTTAGTACAGTGTCATCCGAGTTCTTTTTCGTAACGCCTTAATGCAGGAATTTATAAATATTTGAACGTATTAAAATTTTAAAGTTGCATTTCCTTCTAACATGTTCATACGTGCCTTAATCGATTGTTGATAGAGGATCATTACCCATAGTTCACTTTCCGGAAAAAATAAGAATACATATTTAACTAACTTTTTCATACGCTATAACGCAAAATATGTATTACGTATCTGCAAAATCAGCAATATAACCATTTATCTGTACATTGTTGTTTCTATTCCGTAAGTAAAGGAATGATAGAACAATGTATGAAGTGTTCCTGTTTCATAACTTCAGGGCGTAGGTTCGAGTCTTGGATTATGTAAATGTTTTTCTTTTTACACGTGTTAAGTGAGTTTTCCTTACATTTAAGTGTAACAAGTATCCTTTAAATGTACGTTAAGGTGGCCTAATTTTACAGAGTGCTGTAGTTGTAACATATAAGAGTAACCTACGTTGGTGGAATAGCCGTAATGATATATTTTTATCGACGTCCTAAATAATTTAAGAAAAGCTGTTCTTCGAAAACGACATCATACAGTGGAAGTATTACTACAGCTAACAATTGACACAGAGTACTTAAGTCGAATGCGCTTCTGTCTTGAAGGCACGAGTCCAAAAGGCAATCGTTTTCAATTATTTTCATTACTTGTTTTTCAAGGTTAAGATTTCTTAGAATGGGGCTCTTAAACGAGCGTATTTGAAGACTGCTGATAATGAAAATAGTTTCGTGGACACTGCAACTGTGTATTACCTTTTAGGAAACATATTAGTTCGCGACACTAGGGAACAAACATATAATATTAAAAAAAGACGTGATGAACGGCGTACTAAGATACCCGTCTTCAAGACTGGTAAAAAAAATTCCTTTCACAAAAAACATCCATAAATACAAAGGATTTTCAAATTATTAAGTAATACAGTGAACTCGAATTTTTTTATTCATACGATTTCTGCCACTGGTAGCCATCCCTTCAGGCTTGTTGGGAAGTACTTTCGGGCCAAAAAGCGAAGTTACACTGTAGAGTGAACAACGTCACTTTGACGAAATGGTGAAGGATAAAGACCGGAAATATTTGCAAATTCACTGAAATGTAGGCTAGACTCGAAATATGCCTGTACAACGTGGCGTACGTCGATAGATAATTGGATATTTGCTGACATAGTAGTCTACTACGATAAAGCCTGGAATTTTCAATATACTTATTTCTGAATCAGTGCCCTCAAGGAAATATCAGATATACCAGAGACCAATTACGTAAAGTTACACCAACGTATATGTGTTCCAATGCTGGCTTGTATCCAACTCGTGTTTTTCAGTTACCTAGTAATGAGCTTCGTACGAATATCAGATTCTCGGAGATTTGAAAATTTTTTGGTTGTTATCTGACAGCAAACAAACCGAAAGCACCCGTGTGCTTACCTGACTTAATGCTGTTAGTTAACGTTTCTGTAGTGCGTTGAACGATTTTTTCCACAATCACTGATGTAAGGTCAACTGTATCATGCACACTGTTCTGTAATGCGGGCGCACGAAGATATGAAGGACCAGGCTACGGAGCCAAATAGTCATTAAGTGTGTTCAGGTCAGTATAAGCCAGTCAATTATAGCCTACCGCAATATAACAACGCTTCTTTACAGGTTCTGCAACAAGCAGTAGCAAAATCTTAAGCATTTTTTCGTTGGTTTTAACTTGTGTTGTGTTGTCTATTGTTTTTATTTATTTTTACACTGTCCACTATTTATTCATACTTCCATCTTTTCTCATATTAGGAATCTGGTTTTTCTTTGGGTTTGTCTTTTGTGTTTGGGTGATGTCAAATTATAGGCTGAATCCTATCTCAGCATTTCTTGTTTATATTATAAACTGACGGAATTGCTCTGGAATTGTTTTCCCTATGTTTCCTGAGCTCTTTGTGTGTGTTTTTTTGTATTTTGTCACTTTGTCTTTCAATACAAGTTCGGTCAACAAAACGTGAGCACAAACCAATACATTCTAATCGTAAACTCCCATTGCAACAAACATTTTAAAATCTGAAAATCTTAAGTGTGACGAAATTGAACAGTGGATTTTGCACATAGTTCAATAATGCTGTGGCTGTGTCTCAGCCTGAAGACGGGGATCCCCGAAACGTTGCATTTTTTCGTTGGTTTTAACTTGTGTTGTGTTGTCTATTGTATTGTGTTTGTTGCCGACTGTTCACTGTTTTTGTCTATTTTCATCTTTTTTATGTTGGAAATGTGGTTCTATATTTGTATGTGGGTGTTGTGTCGATATTCGACTGAATTCTATTTCTAGAATTCTTTGTAGTCTAATATAACAGTTATCGTGAAAAAAAAAAAAACTGACAGAATTCCTCAGAGATTGCTTTTTTTCTATCTGTGTGTGTTTTATATCTGTTTTTTCTTGTTCGTTTTCGTACTTTGTCATTCAACACAGGTTTGATCAGCAAAACATGAGCAATGGCGTATGTCCACAAAACCAATAAATTCCAATAATTTAAAAGTTGATAATCAGTAAGGGCCGGAAAATTTTGCGGATTAAATTACCATGTCCTGTGTATACTCAAGCCCCGACCATTTGTCCAGTAGCTGGAGCAGACAATGAACGAATAGGCCGGGCTTGGATATGCATAGTATAATGGATTCTAGTATGCGGCTCCTGATAATTCGAGACAGGAAAATTTCGCGAGTTTAATTATCTGCAGGCTGGGCTTCGTCGACTATGCATTCTCTAGAATAATCTGTTTAAAAAATCTGCTGCTGTTCCAGGGAGATGGCAGTTTCCAGTGCAGACCAAATTACAGGATTTGATCATAGTTTACTTGTACAATTTTTGCTGCCTCTATGTTTCTCACATTCTAAATTAGAATCAGCGGGATTTTCAGAAAACAATAAGTTGCAAGGTTTTTCACTGGTGAATCTGTTGTTTTACCGGTGTTTACTGATAAAGAAGTAAGAAAAAAGCAGATTGGAGTACAAGTTTCAATTAGTTTATTTCACTAATTAATCATCAAAAATTCTAATAATTAAACTACAGTTTAATTCTGTAACTAAAATGTTATATCAACAATTTCAATTTCACATGATCTTAAGACTAAATATATCAAATATAGTATCACCATATGCATCAAACATTCTACTGATGTATGTTTGCTCGTTGTTTAAAGTGAATTATAATTTATGGTAAGTAACACTTAAATGCACATTAATACTTACAGACGACCGACATAGCAATAAGTAGCCTACTCTTTTTGTTTGGCTGTTGTGGATAATTTAGTTTTTAGTAATATCCAGTTGCTCACAAAAAGCTATGATGCTTTGAAAAATTTTACTTTAGAACCGACATAAATGTTACTACTAAAAAATCGTTGTACAAAAGTGGCATACATAACTTGTAAACAATAATAAAAGTATTTAAATAGCAGCTACTTACACAAAGCACTTACGTTGGGATAGTGGTTATGGTAATGGACTAACGTTATGAAGGCTGTGGGTTCGAGTCCCGCTCATTTACTTAGTTTATTTTTAACTTTTGTGTGTGCTGTTTTCTTGTGATTAAGACATAATTTAGAAAAAAGCAGGATTACGTTTAAAGTAAAATTACGCATTCTTATACATCTAGATAAAAAATATTACTTTCTCAATTAGCAAAAACTTCAGAATAATAAGTAAATTTGTTTAGTTGATGCAATCTGTAGTTTTCCACTAATTCCCGATAGAGAAGCTTCAAAAATTTGAATCTGTGGAAAATCACTGGAAAACTGTGAATATCCACATTTTCCAGTTTAAAATACAGGAAATGGCTAGTAAACAGGGATATGTAAATTAAGTTTCATTATCGACAGCAGACAGACTTCTGCTGTTGGTCGACAGTTTTTTTCAAGTCAATGCCATAAGGTCCAATGTAAAATACCCACTATCTTCTGGCACAAACAAATACGAAGACCCTGAGACAATATGGTCACGAAGTGTGTTCGGGTGTACATAGGCCGGTAAATTCTATCCTGTCTCTAAATAACGCGAAATTTGAATGTCTCTACGATTGAATTTTGATCCAAAAGCAATATTTGTACAAATTAATGTGTGTTTGGACTATTGCTTGTCCTAAAATAAACACGTGACATTCTGTGATACATACAGATAGGGACAGGAAAATTTCGCAAATTCAATGATCTGCATGTTAGAATTCAATGTCCTATGCATACCCAAGCTCCGACCATTTGTCCACTAGCTGCTACTCAGTGGAACAATAGACAGTGAACGAATAAACGTGGCTTGAGTATTCATAGTACAATGAATTCTAGCCTGCAGGCCATTGAATTCTCGAAACTTTCCTTTTCCTAAATACTAATGAAAATGCACATTACATTTTTTTATAGGCGGTTCGGAATAAAGTGAGCACTCGAAAAAGTCCTGTTTAAGTTCTATTTCCAGCCAATTCGTATCTTTCCACGAGTAACGGCTAACGACGGGAAATGTCTAACCTCTTGGGACACGTCACTTTACGTTTGCGCGTATAAGATAAATTGTTCAGTCGATAGGTACCTACACAATAAGATAAAAAAGAAGTTTATTAATTACATAAAATACAATTATATAGCTGTCGGTTGATTTTGTTTCAGTATTGCAGTGTTTAAATACGAATAAACAAGGAACTATGTTGTGTCATTTCGCTGCCAACCATACGAGCAGTAAGGCGACTATCGGTAATGTTGAATTATATGCAGTAACAGCTAGTGATATTTTTCAAAGGTTAAATATTTAGTGTTCACTTTATTCCGAACGGCCTATAAAAAAGTATCAAAAGCCGGACATAGGTGAGAAAATTATCAGTGTGTGTGTGTGTGTGTGTGTGTGTATCAATACGCAAGATAAATGCTGCACCTGACGCTGCGAAAATTCCCAATAAATATACAGAGCACGTTACAAAAACCCGGAATACATACGCAATAATTGAATATCCTCAGATAATCTGCCATTTATTTGAGTTATCAGAACGCCTAGCTAGTTTAAACAAGAAAATAAAACCCTGACTCAAATGTAATTTAAAATCTCCCAATTGCTGATCTGCATTTCTTTTTGCGACAACAACTTTTAAAATGCAGCTATGGGGGTGTTCCTCTTTTATGAAACCATATAAACTATATTTTAATATTGCTTTTTTAGAAAATGGGTTTATTAACAGTAGGGTCATAGATTTTTAAGGGCTTTGAAAATTATTTTGTCTGTTTCAAGAGAGGATATCGTAAAATCAATCGTCGCAATGTATTAAAAGTATCGTCATTATCATAATTTCACCGTTATGATTTTTAATGTATGATGGAGACGCATACATATGCAAAATATAGCTGCAGTTCGCTAAATTAAGTACGTATCTGTTGACGATACGGACAGTAAGCCAATCTGAGCAAAGATTTACTAAACAACTGTCATATTGGTTTTACATCTAAAACATACACATGACTGCAACAAAGTGAGAATAAGAACTTTTAATGTATACAACTATGATTCATTATTGTAAGTGATGTTTTATGATGCAGCTAAGCCATTGTTTTTATGGCATCTTAATTCTTACCACAATCGAATACGTTTAAATTTGTCTGAACAACCTCGGGAACGTTCCATACAGCCATAAATGATTCATGTTTCCCGACGAATTTTACTTTCCAAACAAACTTGCACACAAGAATTTAACTATAAATTAATATTTTGCACAAGGTTACCGGTTATGTGCAGAACATGCTGTCATGTTTGCTGTTCTATGTTTAACTTTTATATTAAGAACCAGGCTTAAGGACACCGCCTACCTGCTAGTCAGAAGCTCATAAGTGACGGAGCTGTAAGGGCGACCTTAAAGCGAGCTTAAAATGCAACATCGCCACAACGAATTAAGCTTTGAACTAGCGTGCAAGACTCCCGCCGATCTATTTTTACTACAGAACTTTAAGAGGGCGTGGTACATTTTTCAACGCTAAAAGCATTAATTTATAACTGTAGGTTTCTTGAAGCCAATCTGCGAAAACTGAACAATAGCAATCCTAGACAATAATTTTAGCCAACGTTCTAAACAAAATTGTTTCCAGTGTTACGAACTTCTGAGGCACAATCTCTGACGCCGGAACCTCGTGCATTTAACTGCGGCGCAAGAGATCAGACGTAACGAATTAGTAATTTTGGATAAATATTTACTCATAAAGTTGGCAAATACCATTATCTAGGATTGACATTGAGTATTTGATCCATATTGGCTTCGAAAAAAGCGTAGCAATCAACTGATGTTTTCAGCGTTTATTTATCTACTACGCACTCTTTAAGCAGTGGCTATATAAATACTTCGGAGACATAAGACACTATGTCACGAAAATCATATTTTACAGGAGAGCAGCTTAAAGAGTGTGATTCACTAGTGAATTCAGCTGTTTAAATCCCAAAAAATGTAGTTTACTGACACAATACGGACTGAGTTGTATGCCATTAGAAAGTACTTAAAATTATGTTAACGTTTCTGTTGAAAAGTGTGTTTTGAGAAAAAAAAGGACATAGTTCATTATGCCTCCGAGGTACGGATATAATTTTGTTGGTGGAAAGTCTGTACCAAAGTTAAATGCAAATTTCTCTCCGAGTTCCAGGTACATCCAGTTAGTACACTTTGAAGTACGGCAGTCTGAAAAAGCAGTTTTAAGCTATGTTTGAGAGCTTCGATATAATATCTTTGACGAGCAAGGCGTCTAACTGACAAACGGTCCTTGCCCAAGCGTGTTTTCTTTTAGTACATTGACAATGTGCAATATGTGAAATATTTTCGTAAAAAAAGTGCCCAACATAACTTGTCTTCAATTTTTTATTGCACGTTATTCTATTTATAAAGTTAGAATCATTATGAAAAGTAAGTAGAAAGCACATCACACGTTTTTTTTACATTTAAGTTAAATTTTTTGATAGTGAATTTATTCATATTTTAAGCTTATTGAAAATATTAAGTTCTGCATATCCAATCGCAAAGAAAATTATTATTAATTTTCAAATGTTAAATTTTTTCTTTTTAGTTTATATTGCTACAAAAACAGTTTTTTTTTAAACTTTGAAATATAGTCTTTTAGGAAGGCCAGACAAACTCGAACTGAATTTCCTTCTTCGCCGTGAACGTAACAGGAAATAGTCCACTGGCGACAAACATCGATAAAAACCACACGAGCGAAAGGAGGTTCTGGTATGAAATTGAAGTTCTCTGCCGAAACAAGAACGCTATATCGGATACACGGGACAAGGATGGAGGGGGGGGGGGGTGAGATTTGAATCAATGCAAACGATCTGTTACGACCGCAAGTCGGAGCGAATATTCTATTAATATTTATAAACAATTTTAGAGCTGCGATTTCCTCTCTATAGGAAGAGGGGAGGAGATGGCTTCGAGATTGCAAATTTGCTTCCCACCCCCCTTCAATTTTCCCTCCCCCCTACAATTCACTGAGGAAAACCATACGCAGCGCCTTACAGCCCGGTCTTCGCCTCGTGATTGAGTTAACGGTGTAATTTTCGCTTTCAGGGCTGGAGAGGCGGTGGTTGGCAGGGGAGGGGGTGGTGCCAAAGACGACAAGTGTAATTGCGTTACCGGTGCGAGCAATGCAGAAGTGGGTGAGGGGGGGTATATACCAAGACGCTGAGAGTGACAGTGCGGCGGGTCCGTGGTTCAATGCACCTAGCAGTTGAAACAATATCCGCCACTATGTTTGTCTTACGTCAGTTCAGGATTGCAGATTTATGACCTCATGTAATAATCTTAAGGGGGCACTCGACACAAAATTTGTGTTGTTTCAAACATTTTTATATTTGTACGAGATATGGTTTGTTTTGTAGGCATACATTGTGACTACATTACAATGTAATGAAACCTTTTTTGGCTTTCATAATTTTTTTATAATGGCCTGTCAAAGCACAAATTTGCATAAAACTGTTTTGTGCTTTAAAGAAAACCTGACTTACTAAACTGAAAAAATTTCACACTAATTAAGATGTGAGCTACAAAGTCCCTACGTAAAAACAAAAAATTTAATATTTTTGGATTAAAAAAGAAAACATCTTTTATTTTCTAAGTTTTAATTTTAAATTTGAAATTTTTTTTAGATACATGCTTTTTAAATTATGTTTTGTTACATAGAAGACCTTGTAGCTATGACATTGTTATCCAGTGTGAATTTTTTCATTTATGCAAGTCAGTTGGTTTTTCTTTGAATTATAAAACCGTTTTATGCAAACTCGGGACTTTGATGTGTTATTATAAAAAACTAAGAATGCTTAACGTTTTCATTACAGTAAAAAATAGCCACAGTGTATGTCTATAAAACAAACCATATTTCGCACACACATAAAAATGTTAAAAACAATAATTTTCAGTCAAACGCGCTCTTAATAATAAACGTTTTTCCTTCGAAAGTTGAATACCTGCTTGCAACTTGTAAACACTGTTTTCTGAACTCGTTCTTATGGTGTTAACATTAGCCACCATCTTGGATTAATAACAATCACGTAATCATTTATGTTTACGATGTATTTCTATTACATTTGGTCATGCTGAGTGCAGGATATGACACGGTGAACAGTTTAAATGTGACGCACATACAACTTAAAATATTGTCGGAGTCGAATTTAATAATGTTATTCCTGCATTTCCTGATGAAGAAACTGTTTTATTAATTTGTCTAGAAAGATTGCCGGAGTCGAATTTTAAAAAAGTACTCTCTGTAATCCTTTAAGTTTAATTAATGAAAGGATTGTGCTATTATGTTAGGTATTATTGTACATCATATCACCGCAAAAGTAATAAAAGTCAATACGAAAAAAGAGTTAAAATAAAAATTAAAGAAATTCAAGGTGGCGACGGATGCCCGACATTAAAGAGTGTTTCAATAGCAAGGCTGCGCGAAAACACTAAGTGACACGCGCTTATGAAAACTTAGATATAATCCTACTCTGTAGTGCTGGTCACGTGACTGGATCTACTCAGGCGTTCGATGCTTAACGAGCGGTCATAAATCCGAAGAGTAGTTACTTGGTGGCCTTTAAAAAAAATGGCAAAATTTGCAGAAGCGGTAATATCAGTCGCCGATCTGGCAGACCTGTGTCATTAAATCAGGTTAGCACATTGCAGAGTAGCCTCTTGTACTAATACAATATACGTATATATCACTACAAATGCGTACCAGTAATGTATACTGCACTAAAACGCAAGAACTAACATCCAAAAATATGTGCAGTACTATATTGCAAAGTAAAAAAGTTCTCTGGCACATAACCGCTGCTACTTGCATTAAGGCCTCGCTCTTTGGTTTTGCAGTGGTTTCGAAAAACTTTTTTTAAACTCAAATTAATACATATATCAAAAATCCATTATGGCAGTTTTAACACTTGTATATCATCGTTTGGACATGAATTTTTCTGTTGCAATACACCAAACGGATTTTTAGATTTTTCCCCTGAAATACGACTCTTTGTTGTCAAAATAAACCAAAATCAAGCAAAATAACTTTTTGCTAGCAAACGGCACATTATTTAAAAAAAAAAAAAAAAACCTCTGGAAAAATTGTGTATCGTCTGACTGTACACAATCTCAAATTTTTTCAAAATATTTTGTTAAAAATTTTTGAGTTATTTGCAATTGTTTGAAATAAATGAAAGATCATGTCCTTAATCGATAGTTTTCTATATGTAACTTAGATTAAAAGTGTATACGTTTAAAGCACATAATTATTACTGATTATATAATTTATTCCATACCTGAATTACGTTCGTTGGCGATATTTTCACTTGATAAACTGCTCCAGACTTCTCGTCCAAACAAAATTATTACAATACATCGTATTCTCCGTGAAAATGCACTCAGACCACCTCACAACACATGTTCTTTTACGAACACATACGGAAGTCTGTCTGTTTACTTTTTACGCGCCCTTTCCTGTGTTTCGTCTGCTGGCTTCTGTCTACCCAGCAGGGTAGATCTGCGTGGATCCGCGGCGAGATCGAGTTGAATATTAAGAGTTCTCGAGGGCCGGTACATCTTCATCGTATGACGTTCTTGTGACCGATTCCTACGATATCGAGTAGATCCAACTTAGTTTTCGTAAGCACCTCATGTTAGATGTACAATTGTCCTCTCACTTGATTAGCAGCCGAGGAACAAGCATCTGAAGACAAGTATACAAAGGAATGTGGAGTCAGTCGGATTGATGTTTCTAGGACTGTATTCACAACCAACGTTTAATATTTTTTTTTCACGCAAATTAATGAGAAGTACCGCAGCGTCATGTTTTATGCAATAAAAATTTTCATCTTTGACCAACTCACCTACGCTAGGAATTTAATTCATTACGTGGTCATTTTACATGCGCAACACGATACACCACGGTTATAAAGTGGATTAACAAATAATATATTTTAAAGCGTCTAATTAAGATTGAATCATTCACTCGGTCAGTACTCGAGATGCTGTAGACGGACAAACAACGGTACGATATTGAGAAGCCGTACTCCGTCAACTGAAGGAAACATTTCCTCGTCCAGGAGGTTATAGGCGGTTCGAGATGATACAAGCAAGCCCTGCTTAAGTATTATTTTCTGCCAATTCGTATCTTTCCGCGTGTAGCGACAAACGATGGGAAATGTCTAACCTCTCTGGACACGTCACTTTGTGTTTGCGCGTGTAAAATAAATTGTGCAGTCGGAAGGTACCTATACAGTTTGACAAAAATAAGTTTAATAATTAAATAAAATACAAGTTTGTCGATTTCGGTTGATTTTGTTTAAGCTTTGTTGTATTTAAATAGAAAAATACAAGGAACTACACTGCAGAATTTCGCTGCCAACCATATAAGCAGAAAGGCAACTATGGTTAATGTTGAATTATGTGCAGCAACGGCTAGTGATATCTTTCAAAGGTTAACTTTTTAGTGCTCACTTTATCCCGAACGACCTATATAAATTCCTCTTTATGTACTAAAGCGAAGAAGGGTAGTAAAAGCTGTTTAGAGAAGTGACATGTTTTAAGTGACTATATTTTCCAGTTTGTGGTATATATTCGAAAAAATTCTTCCACACCTCTGATTGACCCATTTCTCGCAACTACTTGTATTTCACAAAATTGTGTGAAAAAAATCGATTTTAATTTTCACAACTTTTTCATAGAACATTCTTTACAACAATAATAATAATACTTCGAAAATATATAAATACAGCAATAATTTCTGTGCTTCAACAAGCGAATTCTACAAATTTTCAATCAATTTCTTCAAATAATACTAATAAAATAAATCATACCTTTTGCAACCAAGCGACCAAACATATTTTTGAAAGTTCTTCTTCCTTTTTTTTTTTTTTTTTTTGTGTTTTGTTTTGGCATGGTGCCAAAGTTAATTATGTTATACTCCCTAC
The DNA here is from genome assembly GCA_003012365.1 of Medauroidea extradentata. NCBI lineage: Eukaryota > Metazoa > Arthropoda > Insecta > Phasmatodea > Phasmatidae > Medauroidea > Medauroidea extradentata. The sequence continues at coordinate 32,602 of PNEQ01059343.1, forward strand.
GTTCCGATAACGAATATTAATTGAAACAGTTCTTCAGCATATTAACATTTGCTCGTAAAAGTGGTTTTTACAGTGTGCGTTATTAAATTCTCAACAGCTTTCACCATTGTTATTTTTTTTCAACAGCCGAGAAGAAGTCGGTGATTAAATCACGTGGGCGAAATACAGGGGTTAAAAAAGATAAAATCATCAAAGGACGAATAGTATGTAATTAAAGATGTGCGGACCGAGAAAAAATACTTTGTGGGAAATTCACCCTGTCAATTTTATACCGTCGTCCCACTTAAGTCTTTACACCACAATGCGAACTGAAGTTTCGGTAACTTGTGTTTCGTAAACGGAAAATGGCGGGAAACAACACAAGGCAATCAATGCATGTACAAAATATATTTAAAACTGTTTTGTTTACGAATGAGAATTTAAAGGTAAGGTAAGGTAAGAAGACTTTACGTCTCGTCAACATCGAGGTCATTAAAAACAGGTGACACACAAGTTGGTAGAATGACAGAAGCTGGACCGAATCAGGATTGCCGGAGCCGGGTATCAAACCCGGGTCCTCCCTAATGCCACCTCACTTGGTAAGAACTTAAATATAAGAAATGTAAAGACATTTCTTTAATTAATTGTTTTAAGACACGTACTTCACCGTCACATTCAAAACTCAAGTAACGGTCGTATTTCTGAAAAAAAATTAGTTTACTACATTATCCCGTATATACAGTTTATTTCGTTATATAATTGGACACTGCGATACTCGCGAATCCTGAAACCCTAGTTTCGATGTTTGTACAGCACAAGACAGACAACTTTCGTCAAGAAACTTGGATTACAAACTCAGGTTTCCCTCAAAAACTAAACGTGACTTTCGCGTTGCGTACACCGCACTTGTCCATCAGTTTTTGAAAACACGTGTTTCCTAAAATCTACTTTAGGACATTGTACTCGTAAAAATTCAAAATTTTATATTTGTGTAAAACACTGTTCAACTTTTACACATAGATAACATGCCATTTCCCCAAATAAAAAATAGGTCCCATAGTTTTAGCATAATCATCTATCAAAGTCGCAAAATGGCAGTTGCGGTGTAGCCAAAATAATAAAAAAAATTAACTTGTAGAAACAAGATAATTCATATTGATACTTAACGATGCATTTCTGTATTTCTTGAAAATTGATGAAAATGAGTAAAAATTTGCATAACTTTGACTTTTGGCTACTACTGAAATTTTCGAAACTAACTTTTGTCAAACGTGTCATAAAACGCATTGATACACTGACTTTCAGTTCCTGTAATTTTTAATTCATTAGTTAATTTTTTTTTTTTTTGGCTACACCGCAAGGGCCATTTTGTGACTTCGATAAGTGATTATGCAAAAACTATGGGACCTAATTTTTTTTTTATTTGGGGAAATGACGTGTTATTTGATGTGCAAAAGTTGAACAGTATTTGGCACAAATATAAAAAAAAAGTGAAATGTTGCGGGTCCATCGCCCTTAAAGGTTACTGTACAAACGTCATGTTTAGAGACCCGGGTTCAACGACCAGCCGGCTGGACTCTATAGTACTGTATACACTCTTGTCTTCAGCTACTGGTATATTGGCTGCTGCTCCAGTGAGTGACCAGTTGTACATATGACAAGATAACACTTAACAGTACTTTCAAGCAGATTTTCTATCGGTTCATAGTCTTCAAGGTTATATTCGCGATATTTCCGAGGTTTCTGGTCATGATTAAAAATAGTAACCAATATAAATAACTATAATAAGCATTCCTAAGTATATCATGGGAAATTCTGAGGGGCAGCGGGAGAGGACAATGTCAATTGGAACGATTAACGATTAGAATCATTATACACAGGCGTTAACTCAATTTCGAGGCTCAAACTAAAGTACGCTATAGACAACCTATCACATCGACTATACCTATTGTACCAGCAAACTGACGTATTTGCCAATAACATATAAACTATGAAAATAATTCTGAAATTTCCATGTACGTCAAAGCAAAACTAGCTTCGGATTTCGTATCTCCTGAATACCGACAAACAATGACGGATTCTTGTATAACTGTTCGTCTTCCGACAGCCAGCCATGACACAAACCCCTTTTCTTGTTAATTTGTGTTATCCTACGAACCCAAACACTTTAATGCGCAAAATCTTAATTTACATGTAAAAACCAATCATTTCCGTTAAGCGTGTAATTAAAATATGAGCAAAATACACGAGTTGGCACAGTATTAGCACTGCTGTCTTGCACCCATGCTGTGATTGGCTGACGACGAGGCAACTGACAGTCATTTTACGACGCTATTTGACAGGAACAAACATTTAAGAGGTGTTAGTCAATCAACTTGGCTAGAGTAAAACTTAATCACTTATCGTTACGCAGAGGTACGATGTCGAGTTGACGAAATTATGAAATATTTAGCATTGTATATTTTGCAAGTCAAATTTCAAATGGTGTCATTTTACCATAATAATTCACACACATCACAGGATGAACGACAGAGGCACCGGTACACAGTTGAAGTAAAATGGACATTCATTAAGTGGTTTACTTATATTACGTTTATCTACAAAAAGAACACACACTTGAAACTGCGCTCCAATAATTTTAAACATTCAGCACGCTTGTTAGAAACATGATTTACGGACCTTTCAAAATGGTTAAAAATGTTTTTTTTTTCTATTCTTTTTTAGACCACTGTTAACTCCGAAAATGCCAAACGAAATAGTAAAACGCAAAACTAGAAGCATGCGTTGACATTTACTACACTGCCCAAGAATAAAATTTTAAGGTCACCGCTCAAAGTCCTGTAGGAAATAGACTACAGCGAAAACATTGCAAACCCGTTTGGCGCGCTGCGAATACAGGCGATATGCTTATCGTCGAGCGAGGTACTCTGAATCATACCGTTCCGCTTTTCTAACACCTCAAACTCGTATATTTGACACCGATAAGTTGAACTACTTATTAGTTAACTATGTGTACATACAGATTATATGTTTTATTTTTTTCTTTACACATGGCTTTAGTTTACTTATTATATGAAGGGCTTAGAATGATAGTGGTGTAAGTCACTTAGAGTAATTGTGACAAAAACAATTTATTGCTTTTACATATTAAATACAACACCCGAGTTTTAGTACTTGAAATTTATTTAGAAAATTGAGTAAAGAAGTGCAATAATTGGAACATGATTAATATAAATGTAAAAAGCATCTCTTAATAAAAGTGACTTAAACCACTATCATTCTAAGGCCCTCAATATTACGTTACCACAAATGTGTAGCATAATTACAGCACGTTGATTAAATTTCATATTTTTTTTTAAATTTGGGTGCTTGAATTGGAATGAAGGGAGTAGTCGGAGGTGAAAAAATAACTTTCAAATATCAGTGTCCTTTCTCCTTGGTTCTCTGCTCCAAAGGTCCTTTCCCCGTGTGGTCGTACGTCTGGCAACGCTGGATGCGTATGTGTGTGTACTGAGTGTTGGAGTATGGTTAGGGGAGGGGAGGGGAAGGAAGCAGTGTCGCAGAGATCCCAAGGGAGTCGCACAGCCTCGTTATACCAGCACCTCGACGACAGCTATGTGGCCGACATAGGGCACCATCACTCCTAATGGTGCTAATAGCCACGATGCTTCGCCACCAGGACCGACGCCCCACCTCGTGGTAC
>PNEQ01059349.1:0-10444 GCA_003012365.1 Medauroidea extradentata
GCCCACAATGCATCTTGCTTTTGCAAGCATTTTTTCGACTGCTGGTGTTTCTTGCTTTGCGTCTTTTATGGCCAACTGGAGAGTGTGAGCAAGGCACTGCAAATGTATCCATGATTCATTACCAGTTATGGCAGAGACAAAATTTTTACCATTGTCTGTCACAAAAAATACAGCAAAACTGTCATTGCTTTCAGGAAACCTCCATTCTTCCATTAAAGACTTCAAGATAAGTTGAATGTTGGCAGCTGTGTGCGACTCAGGAAAATGCCTAACACTGAGTGTACGGTTCTTGTGCTCCCAGTCCTTGTTCAGATAATGAACAGTTAGTGAGATATAACTAGTGTTAGCTTTGGATGTCCATGTATCAGTTGTGAAAGCTACAGATTGAACTCCCCCTTGAATGTTGCCTGCTATTTCAGCTTTCAGTATTGATGCTGCCTCCTCATACATTTGAGGAATAATACTCCTTGAAAATGTTGTTCTTGAAGGACACTTGTACAATGGTTGACATGCCTGTAATAGGTCTACAAATCCTGGTTCTTCTACAGCAGAGTATGCATGATATCCTTTCACCAAAAAGGCTGCAACCTTGGAATTGATGTACTTTCATTCACTACGATCACTTTTCCAGATTTCCTTTTTTTTTTTTTTTTTTCTTCAGAGTATCGGAAAGGGTCATCTGTTTGCTAGTACACTTGACTTTGTTTTGTGCATCTTGTTTTAGTTTTGAAAACTCTGCTTCTAATTCTTTGTGCTGCCCCATGTGTGATATCAGGCCAGAAGTACTTCCTGTACATAGGAAATAGAATAATTGAAGAAAACTATAAACTTAGATGTTAAAGAAATGTTTGTTAAAAAATATTAGATTGAATAAAGAACGCTAGTTAAAAAACATTAGTTAAACCTGATTGTTTCAATTTATGCAAAAACGTAGGTTATGTTATGTTATGAAGCTAACAAAAATGTAGCTACTCTGCACAATTACCGCTATTACAAATATAATACAACATATTACACTGTCTGCAACTGAGTATAAACTTTGATTTTTATCTACCTGTCGGCATACGAATTTGTTTTTTGCATGAGTTGCATGTTGCACTTTCACCACAATCATCTTGGGTGTAATATTTCCACACAACACTAGTTTTTTTCGTTTTACAGTTTCACGAGTTTTGTTACTGCTGCCACAATCACTATCCATGATTATTGTCCACGTTTTACGTTCAATATAAAATACTAGTGCATCTCGCATTAAAAAATGTCAACTCAGAACAAGAAACATCGTCGTGCACGTGATTACAATAAATTATAAAACGGATGCGGAAATGAAAAATCCGAAAACAAAAAACATTCATACGAGTACCGTTCCGCAATGGCCGTGTTTCGTTTCACGAACAATGTTTCAAAACAACATAGGTGTATAAATACGAAGAGAGATGCGACATCTCCGCGCGCGAGAATTTGCTTTGGGCATACCTAACCTACAAATAAAATACGTTAGTTGTGACTTTGTTTACTTACCAAGAGTGTTTTAACAGTGTGTGTGCATCATCTCATCAGAATGGACGTTCACACCGTATTAATATTTTTATAGCAGGCAATAATTAATATCGTATTTACGCGAATATAACACCCGCCCGTGTGTAACACCCTCCCCATTTTTGACTTTCATAAATTAAAAATATAAAATATTTGTGTATAACAGCCCCAGCAAAAAAAAAAACGCCTTTCTAGCCATTAATGTTGACCATTGATACATCGAAGAAAATAATAAAGTCATCCAAGTTAATATTTTAAAGTAATACATATTTTTCCAAAAATATTTTCAGAAAGAAAAACGTGTCTTACGGTACAAGTGGTGTGTCTTCGCTACATACTCTTCAACAGTTGCGGCCGTTGCATACAAGCGTATTTCAGAGTGGGATATCTGCCGCGAAGATATTCTTTGGTCGGAAATTTTATGACGACGACCAAGGAGCTGATGACAACTTTGTTATTTGTATGGTAGAAAGCTGCGAAACATGTGGCCGTAATAAAAAAGTGATGAAAGTACGGAATAGTTACACCGCAGCATTTGAATTACAAGACGTGTGATATGCAGAAGACAACTGTGAAAGAACTGTTTCACGAAACAGAAAGTTTACTGTCAATACACAATGCAAATGCGTGGCGAGAGGGAGTTGTGATTTTATCAACACAAATGTAATTATGTAGGCAGTATAACTCATTGTTTTCCAATTTTTCTGTTCACTTCGGTTCTGTTGTGAAGTGTTCAGCCACTTCCCCATCTTGGTTAAATCTTTAAAAGGTGTTTTTATTTTCTTATTTAAATTTATATAATGTAAATCTTTCTTAACAGGCTATATGCCATTTTCAGGGTGAGTCTGTCAGGTGTCCGGTGTGATGCAACAGAATTCAATAACCTAGTAATTGGGGACATGTTAATTTAAATTCACCTTTTCAAAATTCAATATAGCCTAAATATAATCAAGGAATTTTAAAGTAGAGTCATTTGATTATTTTCCTGGCTTGTTTGGTTTCAAATTGACCACAGTAAAATTTTAATTATTTTTGTTGATATAACTTGTTCTTGTATTTTGACCAATTTTTGTGTTTTGGCAATTTTAGCATATTATTAAATTTTCCCTGGTGAAGTGAGTAACTTCAGGTGTTGCAAGCTTCTTCAGGCTGCAGGATTTCTGGCGCCGACGTTGTGGTTGATCGCTTGCTTCATGGAATTCTCTCCATGACGTAGGTTATTGACGCACGTAGGTCAGCCATCACAGGGGTTGCTTAGGGTATTGCGCCGCGAAAGTAGTTCCGCTGTTGCGCACCTTTTGTCCCTAATTACTATAGTTGTGTGGATAAACAATTTTATTTCAATGTAAAACCTATAAACGGAAATTTTGGAATCCTTTGTGATCTGTTTTAAGTATAATTTTGCTGGTTTTGGGAAGTTTGGATACTGTTGTATCACTCCGCCGTGTGCGCTATTTGTTACCATGTCCGTTGCCATGAGAGAACAGTTTGTGGCGGGCGGTGGCCCGAGGCGGTCGCGTGTTATACAGCTGGTGCCGGGCGCTGGCCCGAGGAGGTGGCGGTGTTGTAGAACAGTTGAGGCCGGGCGCTGGCCCGAGGAGGAGGTGAGTGAGAACGGTTTGTGCCGGGCGCTGGCCCGAGGAGGGCGTTAGTTGTAGGGCAGTTGGCAACGAAAGTCTCATCATTACCTTTTTTTTTTTTACTTTTTTTAAACTCACGCTCAGACATGGTAACGCCGGACAGCTGACGAGTTTATTTGTGCTTGGTAAATAACCGCCCTTTGTAAACATCTGTCAAAGTTACAGTAATAAATCAACAGTTGACTGAGTAAATGAGTTGTTATTGGTGAAATCACGATGGTTAGTTAACCCTGAAAGTAACTTAAACTGAGCTATCCGGAGCACTTTATAACATAACCTCAACACCCACGCCAAGTGACAACATTGTCAATAGACCGCAGCAACAAGCAGCAGACGCAAAGAGGACGTGTCACATCATGAGTGCTCACTATCCGATTTCAATGTAGGATCTGAATAAATAAATATTGCCTAAATAAACGACTGAAGGGGAACATGGTGGCCGCCATATTTGTTTACGTGAGTACCGGTTATGTTTGGGTTATGTACGGAATTTCGTTATTTAAAAAATGTATTTTAAAGGGATTGTTCAACGCGGTATTCATAAGTGTTCATTCTCTAAGAGTTATTGTAGTAGGCTATAACAACTTATTTTAGGTATTAAACATTTTTTTATTCAAATTGTTTCGTGTATAACAGCCTCCTCATTTATTGACATTGGTTTTTAGTAAAAAAATGGGGGTGTTATACACAGCTAGCCAATCAGAGAGTAGCACAGCAGAGACAGCTATATAAGGGAACCACCTTGCACCAGTAGGCCCCAGTCTGATCCTGCATCGACCTGAGGATGGCAGCTGCAAGATCTGCCGAAACGTTGTCCAAGAAGCAACACAAGATGCGGCTCAATCCCAAAAGCCAAGAAAATTAAAGATATACTGTATTCATATTCCATGTGTTTTATTCCTTTTGTGCTTCTATCTTCAATGCAGTAACTTTCCTACACTTTACACTAGTTTTTATCAGGTCCTTTAAGTGATGTAAAAAATGGGTTTCACTGTACACTGTATTTTGAACAATGCATACAGTTTCACTTCATGTGGATGTTATGTAATTACTGCACGTCTAGTATTTACATTTCTGTGGCTTCTGCATATTTCATGTACTAACAGCAGCTTATTGTGGTCCTCCACTGCTGTTTCCAGCCTTTGGCCAGATCCGCTCTGTGAAATGCTACCATCCCTTTCTGTCATGCCACCATTCATCCTCCTTCACCTTCATCCAATCTTCTCCTCTCTCCTTAACTCCTGCCATTACCTGCTGTTCCCATATCTTATTCGGTCTCCACTGAAATCTTTTTCCTGTATACTTTACTTCCATAATTTTCTTTGGCATTCTTTCTCCTTCCATTCTCTGTACGTTGCCATACCTCATTTTCGCCTTTTTAGTAATCTCATGTATCAGTATATCCTCTACTCCTGCATATTTCTTTGCAACCTCATTTCGGATTTGCAGGAACGATGTGTGCCTGTGTGCGGCCAACCTGCCGCGGCTGTTCTCGGTGGTCGCCCAGCTGTGGCTGAGTGGGAGGTCAGAGGTGATGGCAGGTGCGACTGCCACCCTCAAGGCTGTGGTTCGTGACTGCGTGGGTCCCGCCTGTGCCCCGGAGTTGGCTCACAGGAACGAGGCGGCGCTGGCCAAGGTGTTTGCAGCGGTCGAGTCAGGACTCAAGTATCAGTATCATACTGCCTGGAACCATGTACTGCATGTTCTTGCTGACTTGTTCGAGGTGAGTGGCTTGGTTTGACTGGCTGGTATGTTTGTTGTAAGCAGATAACAGCAGTTCTCAGGTACAAAGTTGTACAGGAACTATTAATGCATGATGCAGCAAATGTTTTTATTGTTAATAGTAATTTAGCAATATTAATAAAAATAAAGAAATGTCATTCTACATATTTGTTCTTAATTCAGCAACCTTCAAGAAAAAACACGAGTACATAGTACTATTCAGTGCATTAATACAGATGTGTGGTAGTTATGTTGAATACATTTCTTAATTATAGCACAGATTTCGTTGTATCGCAGATTGGAATAAATAGAGTGAAAAATTTGTGTCAAAAAGACCTGTACGTACATGAACATACTCCTCTGTGTTTTGAGATACAGTGAATAATAAGTTAGAATTTTTTTTACAATGTCTATGTGTAAAATTGTATTTTGACTCTTTTAAGATTTTTCCCAGCTAAGAATTTTACATTTTTTAGTCCCTTCAGAATCTTCTTAACAGTGTTTTACTGTGTCTGCCTGTCTTATTAAGGAATATGGGTTGTGGCTTGCTGTTTAACATAGAGGTTTATTGCAGCTGAAATTGTAAAATTGTGGTACATTGCATAGCTTTATTCATGAGTGGGATAGCACATAAAGTATAAAGTATTTTGTCTTATGCGTTACACGAAAAATAACAGACCCTGCAAAAATAAGTAAGGAAAAGGGTGTGTTATACAAGTATAGTAGGTATCATGGAAGCATACAGTTTACAAAGGAATGAGACAACAGAGTAGTGCAGTGTTCTGAGCTTGGGCTGTTGTTGCAGGTGATGGGGGCGACATACCAGAAGCTGCTGCTACCTTGCCTGCGTTCTCTGGCAGAACTGCGAGATTCTTACAAGTTCTCTCATGCCAGCGACGTGGAGTATGCAGTGGGCCGAGCCGTCAGGTCAATGGGTCCTGAGGTTGTGCTCCAAGCTATTCCTCTGGAGGTCAGCCTCTGTTTATATCCTTTATTTTCGTTAAACAAGCACTATATGCTAGTGCAAGAAGCATTCTTCTTACTCATATATACTCTAATCTGTCTCCAGTATGAACTTTACATTTTAAACAGTTTTGACGCTGTAACATGAGACACTATTTCATTGGAAAATAAGTGTTTATTTCAACTATGCAATCAGTCAAGTCAGTCGAATGTGTTTATGCATAACCCATAACCCATTTACAGAATTCTTAACACTACTGTCAATAGTTAACTACGTAGAACTTTTCACGTGAGACAGTTGCCATTATCTGAAGTCCAGTAAAAAATACTGATTTTTTTTGTGTTTTTTAACAGTACCGTATTCGCCCATGTACCCCGCGCACCCATGTAAGCCGCGCACCCCTTTTTTCAATGACAAATTTGGGAAAAAAAATTTTTTTCAAAAAATAAATTTTTTGGGATAGAAAAATTTTATTATGGGGCAAAACAATCAAAAAAAAAATTATGCTCACCTACTATATTTATTTGTATATAGCAGCCACTTCTTTAAAAATAAATCAATGCCTCATAGATGGGGCGGATGTTAAGGCACGGAACTGAGTTTGCCGCAACGAGAGGTTGACATGCGCTTTTTTGCTTCCAAGTGGCAAGCGCTGCATACCAGCAACACTGCACCAACGAGTGTCTGTGTGTGTATGTGGGCACGCTCGGACACGTAAGCGAGCGAGCGGAAGTTGTCTAGGTCAACTGGTACAGTCGCAGCACAAAAGCAATACAAACACTCCACGTGTATCACCACTTCACGGGACGTTTTCAGTGAATAAAAAAGCTTAGCTCTGCATGTATCACTCACAATAAATACAGCTATGTACAAATGGATTCTTTAGATGAAAAGTCGGGGAAAAAATGTATAAAGTTTTTGGTATAAATAATAAACAAGTCTTTAAACTGGTACGTCATCGTCATCATCATTAGGTACCACCGTCGTCATCGCTGCTCTCCCCGTCTATTTCGTCAGGACTGTCCTTGGAAACTGCGTCACTCTCCCAAACATTATCATCTTCACTTCCGTCGAGCGTATTACTAATGCAGCATTTGCGGAAACTTTTGAGAACAAGATCTTCTGGGATTAGAGCCCATGCTGTCTTTATCCACCCCTGAAGGCCCTCCTGTTCACATTGCTTTCCTGCAACTTGTTTCTCATTTTCCGCCAGTCTCTGATACATGACTCCGCAATGCCGTACTTACGGCCTGCCGCGCGATTTCCTAACTCTTCTGCTTCTTTTATCACCTTCAGTTTCTCTCCTACTGTAAATGAACACAATCGTTTTGACATTTTTATTGCCCGAACTATCAACGTAAACACTACGATAACTGTACGCTAATCAGTTACACGCAGAGAACACTATTAGCTGCACACGTGAGTTCATAATTTATCCGTGATCACTCGTCTAGAGTCTAGACATCCATATTCCACCGCAGCACCACCCCTGCAGCGTTGCCAAGCCTCCCTCCTGCACGTGCGCATGAACTTCAAACTTAAATTACCCTTGTAAGCCACGATCCCTCATTTTGGGCATTCTAATTCGGGAAAAAAGGTGCGCGGGGTACATGGGCGAATATGGTATTTCTTTTCCCATTTCTCAATTTTTGTGAATTCAATAAACCTTCAAGTGTTGTACTTGGGAAACAGAATAATGATAAGAAAATGTAGTGCCTAATTTTTTTTGTATACACTGTAAAACTCTGTTAAGACGTTTTTGAAAGGACTTTACACCACAAACTTCTTAGCTGGGAAAACATCTTAAATGGGAAAACTGATTATAAAAATTAAGTCGTTATTGTTGTAGGTGCAGTCTATATTAAATTTTATTTCGGAGTTGCAATGACAATTTAATGTACAGTAAAATCCCTTATTTACACTTTTCAGGGGACAGAGCGAACAAGTGTAAATAGTAGGAAGGGTAAATTAAGGGAAATCTCGTAAAACTCATTCAGCTTACCTTATTTAGTGCTTTTGTTTTCATGTTTAAAAAACTCTCTTCAGGTTTTGGTTTGTTTGTAAAATCGAAGTGATAGTATCCATGCAAACAATGCATTTATCATATTTTGTAACGTAAAACTTGGTATATTTTAAGTTACTAATATTGGAATTGAATATACTGTTAAGGGAAGATTCATGGTACGTGCACATACCATTTCAAGAGAACACCTTTAAGTTTTAATAAGAGATCTTTTTTTTTTTTACCATTTGGTTAACACTGTTCAGCATTTTACAAATTTTCTGCAATGCTACCGCGAATTTAGACAGTTATAGTACGCATTTGAAAGGGGTGAAAAGTTCTTTACTCAGGGCAACAAATGTTTCCACAAACTCGTCACACTTCTCCATAATCATCAATTGTTTTATCGATAATGGCTATTTTTTTTTGTATTGCCGTTATACAACCATCTAAACACACTGCACTAAACTGGAAATGACTTTAAAACACATATTTTCATAATGTAACATTTTCAAACACGTTTCACAAAGTTTAGGTTAGTTGTCGTTTGCGTAAACAAAGACGAACGCACGTAAAGAGATAATGTTGCCAACGCAGGCACAGCGATCGATAGCGTTCCATACAATCGATAGTGCTAGCTGCAGCAATTCCCTTGCCGCCATCTTGAATTTATTGTGCCGTGAGCGCAAGTATTACACGCGATCATGGTCAATCTGCTATGGGTTTGCACATGATCACCAATGGCGGATTGTATTTATTCATGTTACGCGCATGCGTTGGCCATCCTGAGTGTACCTGTTCGCTGTCTGTGGAACGCTACATCTCATGTCAGTTATCTATGATGACTGTACAAAACCGTAAACAAATGTGGTATTTTTTTAGCAGTTGCAGTTTCCTTTCAGTTTGTTTGCTAAAGAAAATCGCGTACATTACTTTTATAAAAATTGTTTTTTTTACAAAAGTTGACCGTATTACGCGAGAAATCAGGCACGTGGAAAAACGTAATATGTGGGAAAATTAACCATGGCTCTTATGACAAAAGTGATGGGACCAAACGAACCAAACGACTCAGCTGGGAAAACGTATCTCGTGGGAACGTCTTAAGCGAGTTTTACTGTATTTGTGTATAAACTAACTAGATTCTCATTACTGCTGGGTAAAGTTAATGATGTATAGCAGAACCTCTATTTATTGTTTTTCAAGGCTTCAGTAGAAAAAGCAGATAAATGCGGGAAAATTATGTGTGGACTTTGTCTGTGAACGTACAAAATAGTATACATGAACTCAAATTTGATATACAGGTGTATTATAGAGATAACTTACCAATAAACACTAGTTTGAAGCAGTTTGAGAAGCTGAAGACGTTGCAGCGTCAAATAAAGTCTTATGTCGTAGTTAAGAAATATTTTGTACATGTATTCGACTATAGTCAAATGTCGCAGCGAAGGAGTTAAACGTGATTTTAATAGGAAAATATTCGGGATCAATATAAATAAACCACAGAAATGGGAAAACAATGGAAACTCAAAATTATAAGTTTTTACTGTTGTGTCATGATAAATAACACTCAAGAATAACTGGGATGATTGTGTAATTCTCAATTAAATGCTGTATTACAGTATATTGTGCACTAAAGTTAGAAAAATTGTGAATGTTGCAAGATGACATGTACCGATAGATCTTAATGACTACATTGGAGAAATTGCATTCTATTGTGGGTGCATTTACTGAAAATAAAAATCCACTATGTGTTCTCATCTTCGGGCGGAGTCACTTTTGTTGGTGAGAGAAGTGCAGGGTGAAGGTTGGCCTTGCTGCTTGACTAGTATGAAATGTCTGATGCCCGTCCAGCCAGGGGAACGGATGAGGTGAGGTGAGATGATTGCGAAACAGTGATAGAATGAGAAAGGAAGAGGAATAATTTCTCCAAGAAAACCTGCAGGTTAACTGCAATGTCTGCCAAGTTTCTCACATGCGAAAAATGTGAAACTGAACCTGCCGGGGATTGAGCCTGGATTGTCTAGCTGGGAGGCAAGAGATCAGACTCCTCAACTACTGCGGCCCTCAGGTACATTTTTCTTGCAAATTACGTACACGTAAATTAAATGTGTTTTGCTTTTATTTTGTTCTTATGAGAAGTATAGGAAATAGAGTTCTGTTTACAAGCTTGCATTTTTATCAACAGATAACTGGCCAGGAGACGAGCTACGAGTTCCGCCGCAGTTGGCTGCTCCCGGTGTTGCGAGAGAACATCCAGGGTTCCAGGCTACAGTTTTATTCACAGTACTTTTTGCCGCTCGCTATGGCCTGCAGGTATGCTACGTTGTGTCCCTTCCTTCCCATAACTGATGAAAGCACACAGATACTGTATTACTACTATTGTTTGAACTTGTAAATAGTGTGTTGTAAATATCGTGTCATAAACATATAGTTGTAAGAGACAGTTATGGACAGTTCACCCTTCAGTGGGAGTATATTTGAATCTCCCGCTCCTGCCAATGTACCAGTTGGCGCTCCTGTGGCAACACTGCATAGAGAGCGCTAGTCATCAGGCTGAAGATCAGTGATGTATCGAAA
>PNEQ01059350.1:0-10446 GCA_003012365.1 Medauroidea extradentata
CATCACAGTGTGGTGTCTTTTATTACATATCATACATCTTACATTTGCTCTACACTCTTTTGACCTATGCCCAGCTTTCAAACATGTAAAGCAAGCTTTTGCTTTTATTAAAGCTTCCTTCTTCTGGCTAAGTTGCCATTTTTGTGCATTAAAACAATCTTTGCTTTCATGAATCTTTTCGCAAAATACACAAGTATTATGTTTTTTATACTTCTCCCCAGAGAACAAATTATTTGCAGTGGGCACATGTCTTTCATACAATCTTTTTTTTCTCATATTGTTTTCTTGACTTTCAGTAAATTTAAATCCAGCTTTCGCAAGGGAAATTCTTTCCTGCCCTTCTACTTCATTTCTCAAAAACATCAATAATTGTTGTAGTCTATCACTGTATGTGTTGGTGTTTGCCTCAACCTCAGTTGATGTCCGACTTGTTGGACAACGCAGCCAAACCCTCAAAATCTCTTCTGGAACACACGATTCCACAAGAGGAAACAACATGGCAGCATATTTGTCTTGTGTCATACCGATAGATTCTAGAGCTCTCAAATGTGATTCTAGTCTGTCATACAACTGAGACACATTCTCTTTACTTGTACCATCTTTCACATTCTTAATTACCAACCCCAACAGTTCCCGGACATAGAATTCAATAAGCAACTCTTCCCTGCCAAATCGCATGTACAAACTGTTAATAGCCTTTTCATAGTTAGATGCAGTAGGTGGAAAACTCTCTATAATCTCATGAGCTCTGGTGCCAATAACTGTCGCTTGAATTAAATACTGAAATTTGTCTTCGGGTTCAATTTCTTTGTCCTCGTGGATCCTTTTAAACTGGCTCCAGAAACTCAACCAATCTTTTATTTCTCCACCGAACTTCTTTAATTCAATCTTCGGTAGCCTTAGTTTTTTTTCTGTGTGAATTAGGTGACAAACATTTAGAGCTGGCATTTTCGCATACATTATCAATTTAATTCATTCAATTTTAAACCAGCCAAAATCATTTGGTCTCTATACTCTTCTACTGTCGAGTACTCTGTTTCATAAGTGTTATCCGTTTCCGTCTGTTCCAATATAATTTGCAACACTCGTTCGTCTAAATCATGCAATTCTTGCGTTAATCTTTCCAGCTTACTGAATAAAAACCGTATATTTTCTTCATCGTGTTTAGGTTCATTTATCTGATCGCAAAATAATTTATATGTCTTTGTAAAATATATCCTTACTGGTTTCCTTTTCTTTACAAGACCATCCATTGTCCGACTACTTACTGTTAATTTTACTTTCGTGACTAATTTTTAATCACGTCGGGGTCACCAAAAAATGTTGGCTCCAGATCAGACTCTAACCGAGTTCTGTCTCCTGCCGAATATATTAGTCACGAAATAGATTTGCTTTTATAAAAAGGACAAAAGTTTTGTACTCACCTACTATTTATTTCTTATTTTCATATAATTTTCCAGTTCATTTTCTACAAGCTAAAATAATATTTCTTTTCTTTCAAAATACATTTTTTGTTGTTGATCCATAGATAATTTCTTATTTTACACATAAACAAATTGTCGCTCTCCATAGAACATAAAAAGAGTTTCATTTCTGACACTTACTTTTACTAAGAAAAATCTCTGAAGATCATTTCTCTAATGAAATTTTAGTCTTTGTGAAAAAAAATTCTAATGAACATATGACACAAAAATCCAAATGAAAATAAATACAAATATTTCAATTTTTATCAAGATTTTATGAACCTGTTATTCGCTTAAGGGTTATGGAAAGGTAAGATGTAGGAACACTTTAATTACAAACATTAGGTTTCTCTCAACAACGAAACATTACATTCGCTTTGTTGCACCGCATTCAAGCTTCAGTTTCCGAAACCGAAGTTTCCGAAATAGTATTTCCGTGTGATAGTAAAGAACTACTTCATAACAGCATATAACTGAAAATAATGAAATTTTAGTCTCAGAGTCAAATTCTAGAAAGGTGACTCGTCAGGCAGCATCAAAGATACGTCACCAGTGAAGGATGTGTTATTGTAGCAATACATATTAGGGCATAATTATTTTCTTATTTTACGTTGCTTAACTTCTTTATTCACTGATTGCTAACATAATTAAACAAAAATATATTTCGATGAGTTTATGCATTGTGTGATATTTGTTTACAAGCATAGAACATACGATAGCTGTTGCATTTCGTTAAAAATATTGTGAACTGAATCATATTATTTTTTTATTTTTTACACACTATAAGATTTTATTTATAAAGGGCGGTCGTCATTTGTTTAACAATGTAAATACGGCCGTAATAAGATGTGTTTATTATTTCTGATTGCTACGGATACCGTTCGAGGTAATCAGAAGCTATTGGAAGAGTGAAGTGCGGTTTACTGACGATATTGTGCTAGAAGTTGAAGAGTTTTTGGAGAAATAATTAGCAGTTTTGTTGAGAAGATTGTTCTACAAGTTCGCCAGGTTAAATAGTTTCCAAACTTTGACTGGTTGAAAGCGAATTCAACATGTACCTCTTGCAGGTAGTGCTGCCTCTGCTCCTCGCCGTGGTACTCGGCAATGGCTTTCCACTGAGCAAGTAAGACATCATGAAATGTTTATTACTTTATAGCTTCTATTTGTAAGTCTTCCAGTGTGTTGTGCTTGGCTTAAACTGTTTACTTACTGTGCCCAAGGCATCCCTTGCCAAAATCTTTCTGTAAAGTTATTCTATGATCTTTGAAAGAACTGTGCAATGGGAGTACTTGGCTGGATTTATTTGCTTGGACATACTCCATTGCGAAATAAATCCAGCCAAATTTATTCTATATTTTCGTTAAGGTTGTTAGCTCACTGAACTCTAAAACTATGTTGACGAGAAATATTGTGACGTTATAGTTTTTTTTTTTTACTTTATAATATGTTCATTGAAGGTATGATTACATATCTTGGATAAAGTAGTAAGCTCCAGTCAACTCCAGAGTCGAACATGTCGACGTTGCTATATTTGCGACAGTTTTACTATTGGCTCAGTTTGCTACACACCAATAACGTAAGTCTTAGTGGTTTTTACTTCCATGAAAATGTAGGTAATTAACATTAAATTAAACATTAAAATCACCCGATTAGGGCACCGTAGGCAGCCATTTTCATCGTTTTGTAACATATTTTTTTTTTACCTGAACACTGACTTAACGTTGATTTTATCAAATTGTTTTAACTACCAAACTTTTTTGCAAAATGGTTCGCCAAAGTCAAAATTTGAATGAGACGGTTTAAAGGTCAACACTAGATATTGTAGCCCGTAACATCGTTATACACTGCAATTTTTATTTTCAGTTTGATATGTGTTTCTTTGCTTTAATGACAACCATATATCCGTGATATGCAAATTTTAACATTAATGATCCATTATGAAAAAATCTATGATACATCAATAAATTTCGTAAGAAAAAAATTTTGTCACAATTTATGTATTAAATATGAAAAAAAAATAATGTTACAAACGTGAAAATAATGACGTAACATTTTGATTAAAAATGCTGTCACACCACGATCACCCACTAACAAATATAGTTATCAAAAACCAAGGAAATTCAAAGACAGAAAGAATACTATTTATGGAACAACTATACGATAAATGTAGTGCTGTTGATTTGAATATTTGACCAGATTTGTATTCACTTAATGGACATCGTTTCGTTTTAAAACACACTAGAGCAACCAACGTAACACAAATCCCTGTAAAAAAAATTAATATGCTCAATATGTTCTGAATATATCTTTTTATCCATTCATTCCTACAACGGTTAGTCGTTTACATGTCTCAAATAAAACGTATCATTCGAGCTGCACTTAATAACTATCTTATTGGTTCTTAGTAATGACTACAAAATTGAACATGTGCTTGAAAGTCGGCGATGAAGGGATCTTGTCGGATAAGAAATCTCGTCGAAAGTTATGTCGTTAGAGATGGAAGCAATAGCTCAAATGGGAACAGCAAGGTAATCGATTATAGCTTGTATTAACAAACTACACTGGCACTTGCCGATAAGTTGTTACAGAAAACCGCAGACAACCTAACCAAGAGTGAACAATTACTTGATTCCTCTAGAACACAAGTGCATTGTTTTCTTCCAAACCAACCGCTCGGTTGCTAATAGTTTCGTTCTATATCACCTTTGTTAACAGACTTCCAGCCAAGTTCCATGAGTTAAAAATTCGTGTAATTTATTGAGTCTACAGCAAATTTAGGGGCCTCCCTACCTGCGCTTCAAGTGCATTACAGCGAGTTACGGCTATTCTTTTTGTGACGAAACTATTTAACGAACATTAATTTGTATTATCTACGAAAAAGTACATTCAATTCAATATATGTCATGTTTATTAATAACCTCATTTATGGGTCACTCAAAATGGCCAAAAACTGCTTTTTTAGACGTCCTAATTTCGAAAAATAACAACCGAATTCTAAAAACACAACTGCAGTAGTATGCGTTAGACTTTGAACTAGGCTGGCCACAAATAAAATAATGTGGTAACCGTTTGAAGTCCATTAGGAAAAAGGATAATAGTGAATCACTCACTGCACGCCAGCTGAGAGGCTTGCACGAAGAGGCGATAATGCGTTACATACTTCGGTTAACAACACTCTTACCGTTCCTGTCTCACACACACAAACGCAGCCTAACTAGGGAGGCCTCTTAAGATACTGTGTAATCTTCACTAGTTATAACTACCATATACCAAACACATTAATAAGCACAAGACATAAGTATTTTAATTTAGCCACGTTGGAGGAATTTATCTTATTTGTGCTTCCTATTTGTTCGTAAAGTAAGAAATATAAATTGTTTGAATCAGACTCATAGAATACGTTCAGCGGCATTTCTATGGGTATGAAAGATAGACAGATATGTGACCGGCAGGACAGACTCACAGAACGTCTTTATTCTATAGAGTTAACTATTTAGAAGGTTGCTGCATAAAAGAGTTTATAGTTACAACTTATACCATGCAGGGTCGCGGTAATGTAGTGGTTAGCCCACTCGCCTACCATCACCATGTCAAGAGTACAATTCACGGCGGAGCTTCAGACATTCGTAGTTAGAACACGTGACGTAGGTAGCTGTAGGTTAGCAGGTTTTCTCGGTACACTCCCACTTCTCCAGCCGTGCATTCAACTATAACTACATAATTACTATACTCTCACGACTGGCAGCACGGAACTTGATCTTTGTTAGATTACTGTTTAAATGTGGTTTCGAACTGATGTATTTGGCTATCAGAAAATAAAGTATAAATAATGGACATTTAATTCAAAGTTGTGTTTTTATTAAATTTACTAGTTACATATTCGAAATTTCAGAACTTTCGCGGGGATATGAAGTGGAAATTCAAAAGTGAATAAAATTATAGCAATATAACTGGGCTTTAAGTTACTCGTGTAAAGCCGAAAAGTTGTATTGTAGGAAGAATTTATTTCGTTTTGAGTTAAGTATATAAGACGTATGATTGTTCGGTCCTGTAAGTTACTAACAAGTGGAGAATGTTTCAGGGCGAGAGTGTCAACCACAGAACAGCCGCTCACAACCCAGGCCCCCGACAATAGACACGACCAGTACTCGGTGAGTTGTTCCCGCATATTATTGTAACTAGAAGGTTAATTATACGTGACTTGGCTTACTTAAGAACGTCAAAAACATAAAAATGCGTTATTTTATATTTATGTCAAACACTGTTCAACTTTCACATATTATATAAAATGTCATTTCCCCAAAATAAAAATATGTTCCATAGTTTTACCACGATCATCTATCAAATTCCCAAATGACTGTTGCGGTTTAGCCAGGGGAAAAAATGTAATTAACTCGTAGGAAGAAAATAATTAAAATTGATTCTAAATTATATGGGCTACTTCAAGACAATTTTGCAAATAAAAAGATACAAATATTTTTATTTTTGAAAACTGATTAACAATAGTAAATTTTTGCATTAATTTTACTTTTTGCTAGCACTGAAATTTTCGAAACTAACTTTTGTCAAACAAGTCATAAAATTCATTGATACACTGACTTTCAGTTCCTGTAATTTTGATTAATTATTAGTTGATAACATTTTTTATTTTGGATACACTGTTGTGACATATGACGTATGACCTGTATGTTAAATGCATTGACAGTAAATATAGAATGTTTGAAAAGTCACAGTAATATATATTAACCAGTAAACTATGTAATTGTATGCTAAAATATATTTTTTTAAGGCTGTTAGTAATATTTTATGGTTTATTTAAAAGCCCCGACGTAATTAAATTAATATGACGACGTGGCGATTCTATGCCGAGAAGGAATCACTAATTAATATTAAATGGTTTGATCCAGAATTGTAATTACAGTTAATGTAATACTTTTTAATTGCCGATTGTTAATTAATGACTATTCGAGTAACAATATCACTATATTGTTGTTTACATATAATACTTAACACATATTCGCTACTTTAATTAAGGCTTGCATAGTATGACCTTGTAGTCCTTATTTTCATGTATGCTACAGAGACTTTTTGGTGGCTATTTAAAGGAATTGCGACGTAAAATTTTACGTCTTTGGAAATCGTTCTAATTTGGGCCCATCCTAAGGATATGATCTGAGATAGTGCCACCAAAAGAAAGTATAGGTAAGAAGAGTGTCGAGGGGTAGGAACAATAAACAGAAATATATAAGTGAACTTCGAGAATGAAGAGGACGCCGAGATAAGCCGTTTTGGCCTGATAAGTAAAAAATCAGAACTTCACCTTATCACCCGAATTTCCGTATATTGCTGCGAATTATTGTGTTTCAGACTATTTTCAATTGATTATGAGTGTTTTCGGGATGATTATGTTGAACTTTTTGAGAAACTCAAATGATTTATTTTCATAGTTTTGAACATTTCCGCAGGATAATTAAAACCTGCACTCAGATGTCCTGGGAAAATTAGTATTTGTAATTGAGCAGACGAGGGAATATTAGAGACCTTTATTGAAACTGTTATTAAAACACTGAGGATATTTTTCAAGTAATTTAAGTGCTACTAATTATTTGCAAATAGGTACTTTAACTTTGGATCACGAATTTCAGAACTCTTTTTTAATTTTGGATTTCAGTCAGTTTCCTCACATTCTTGCAAACCTTTTCTAAGAGTAAAATACATCTTTTTAACTCATAATTATGTTTCATTTGTCTTGTGTAAGTTATGTTATTCTGAGTAGTTAGATGTCACCATCTACACATCTACACTACCCTAAACATAAAACCCATTAACCCTACATATTCAGGTTATCACAGAGAATATAAATAAGTATATCACAGTAGATTATCACACTGCAATGGCAATTTTTAGAGTTTGATTTAGTGACTATGCAAAAACTGTGAGACTTTTTTTTTTATTTTGGGGAAAAGACATGTTATCTTAAGTGTAAATGTTGAACAGTGTTTGCCACAAATAAAAAATAATAAAAATTTTCGGGTACAATGCACTTTATGCTGATTCTTAAGCAAAAAATATTTTAATGCATCACAAATAATCACTGGGTCAATTTATATATCTATGTGTCACTTAATTAAAATGTCTGAGGCATCTTGCAAGTTTTCCTGAGTATATATAATCTCTCCCAGACATCTAAGCATAGCACACTCTTAGAGGCAACCACCTTATGTTCTCAGTTGTACTACATTTGGAAGACAGGCCTAGTGAGCTGTGAACGACGTGTTTCAGTGGTTCTCATGGCAGCACCTGGCGTATTTCGGTCTCGGGGTTGCAGCTGGAGTGATAGTAACATGCACCATCATCGCCACTGGGGTATTGTTGATGTCATGTCGGCGCGCCAAGCAGGAAGACGTCCAGCCGAAGATGAAAGACATCCAGCAGAACAAGAGGCAGGTGTTACATCAGCAGGAGACCAAGGATATTGCTGCAACTGGATTAGTTCTGCAGAAATACACGAGCAGTCCTAAGACTCCCAGGCGCGCCAGGGTCGTGACCAGCCGACCCACGGTACATTCTGTACCCCAGCTCACAGAGTCGGCTCCACCTGTGACAGTTAAGACTGTCCGGGTGACCGCTCTGTGAGCTGCAGTTACGCCGATCACCGCCGTGAGTACTTTCTCTTGTTTACTACTGTACTATCTCCCTACTGTCTCCTTGCACATCGCGTTGATGTACTGGTCTAACATCATACCTCCCATCATGGCCAACCAGGCTCTATTCCTGCTTAGAGTTTCAAATGTTGAGAACTTTGTGAAAGTCATTAAATGGCGAGATATTTCGAGCCATTCCCGCTTCTTCTGTCCCATCTAACATAGTATCTCTCACATAGGAAGAACTTTTCTTTTAAAAAATCTTTTATTTTTAACATAGGATTATTTAGAAAATAATTCCAAATACTCAAATATGGTTAATTTTATTCCAAACACATTATTAATTTCAAATTATTAAAAGATCATGTAATAAACAACAGTATGTTAATAGGTAATACTTAGTTAAATATATTTGATGTTACTCCAAAGACAAGAGGAGTGTATTATCGTATGTAATACATTTTTTGAAGACAATTTCTTTTGATTGAGATGTTTTACGAGTGGCTATTTATACACTTAGAAGCACTAAAAATATTTTATTAACATTGACCCTTCAAATTTTTTATATAGTATTCGCCTTTTTATTGTTACTTTGACGACGAAAGTGCCACCCGACAGTAATGATCACCACAAATACTTGTGGAAAATCAAAACTGAAATAATTCACCTTTTTTGGTGCAGGAGGAAAGTACATCGGTTAACATTTTAGGCAATTTAAAACAAAGTGGTTTTCATATGCCTTTTTGAAAACCATTTCTGACATGTAATTAGTCTAAAATATCAGGTTTAAAAAAGGATAGTTAATTTATTTTATCTGACGAAAAATAAATGTGATTTTTAATTCCATTCATGTGAGTTGATATAATGTTTTGTTTCATATCGAACCTTCAATAATATTTCTATGTTCTTTAAACATTTGTCCACAATTAAATCCCATTTGCACAAACACCATTGATATTTTTCGTTTTCATATATATAATATATATAATATTATATATATATATATATATATATATACATGTATATATATTATTAATATATATATACATATAACTAAAAATAATGAAAAATAAACATTTGCACAGATTGTGTTTGTTGGTATTAAAACTACACAGTGCGGAAAATTTTATACAATTTTGTTTAAAGGGTTATGATAAAAAATTATAAGTTAGCTTACAACACCATACTTAATAATAAATGAACACTTAAATTACGTCTCATAATTAAGTGTTTTATTTAATGGAATATGTAAATTTGTGAAACTATTTCAATTGTTAATAAAAGGTGTGTCTTGTTTTATAAAGGATGCCACCTAACACCTGAAGTGGCAAGTTCGGTGCAGCGGCGATCGGACAAATAACAACAAAGCCGAACAAGAAACCTGACACGGGCGACCACCAGCCTGTCAATGTGAACAGCCAGCAACGGATACCCGCCAGGCGATCACCAGTATGGCAAGGTGATGGACTCGGTAGACGAACAAGAACGTCGAACTCCAGTGGCTCGTCTACAGAAGATTCGAGTCCCAACACCGAACTTCAGACCCATAGTGTACCACGGAGTGCACGGTGATGTCCCGCAACACACATTGGTGTGGTTCATAAGGGCTCTGTGCGGCGACCTGCGTCCAGGCAGGCCTCCTAGTATGATTAATTGTTGAGCCTTTCGTCCCAAGGGACTCTATAGTTATAGGTTCTTTGTCAGATGGGATACTACCTAGGAGGCTGGTAGCATCGCTACACTAGTCTTTCGGTGGAGTGCGTGAACCAGCGGCCCATACCTGCGGTTCCTCTCGTACTGAGCAGGAATACTGGCACAACGACAATCATCTCAGTAGGGTAAAACTAACCTCTCTCACTATGGTCGACGATCTACCTGCAGCCAGGTCATGAAATGGGCGATGCGACAGGCCTAAGAGTGGAACACACCTGGCTACCTGAACCCCTACCAGAGTACGTTCTATTGGACAGTCCTGAAGGTGGAACATACCTGGCTATCAGCAGCCTGGTAAACCAGTGCGCGAATTGACAATTTATGATTGAAATACAACTTATATTTGCAGCACTGACAGACTATTGACGATGTGACATTACAGAGAGTGAAACACGCCTAGCTACCTGCAGCCCAGCTATGCTATAGACGATACAACAGACCTGAGAGTAAAACACACCTTGCTACCTGCAGTCCTGCAAATCTATGGGCGATTCAACAGACATGAGAGTTAAACACACCCGGCGTAGCTGAGTGCGATGCGACGGATCTTAGAGCGATACACATCAGGCTACACCTTACCTTCCTAGGCCAGCGGCTGAATCCAGAACATGAGAGGCGAATAACAG
>PNEQ01059351.1:0-36180 GCA_003012365.1 Medauroidea extradentata
TGTACATAGTTGTTTTGTAAAGTGTTTGTTTCTGTATAAATGTCATATTAGCTTTGTTGCGTCCTCGTCAAACGCCGACAACTTGTAGGAATTTTGTAACAGATCCCCACCTGGAGCACTGCTCAAGGGGATCAAGGACTTATCCATATCACGTATTTATGTAATTGATTGTTTAAATAAATAAATACAAATAAATACAAGTATCTAAATTGCTTATAAGTAGTAGGCCTATTACGAAAATGTAACATGATTCATTTAAATAAAACCATGCAATAAAAAAAAATAAAACAAAAACATATTACAGACGTTAGGGGCGAAGTAAACATTTCAGTATGACTGAAGCTAAAACGTAGTTACCGCATCTACCAACTCAAGCCCCATCTCAATCGTCAAATTGCAGTCATGTCACCTATTCGGCAAGTCAGGAAATGAAACTATTTACACAACAAAAGCGATTAAATAAACGACCAAACTAACTGGGAGCAGACAAATCAAACGTGTTTGATATGTGCCCACCTATTTCTTCAGTACAGCAGTATTTTTACTTTAAAAACAATACTATCACAAATAATTTATATTTTATTTCACACCGACAACTGATGAACGATCGGCATCGGTAAAAAAAATATTTTTGCCATGTTATTGTTTGTACCAACTTTTCGAAATTATTTGACAACAAACATCAAGGGAGGGAAAATATCTCCATTAGGGAAGTTTAGGATTCGTGTCTTTTTTTATGGATCCTGAATTTTTGTTTTCAATCGTCGCAAAATTGTGATGTGTTGTTTGTTTACAGAGTCAGCGTGGGCAATGTGAACTGAGCTGATTGAAGAACTTCAAAAACATCAGAACTTAAGTCCTGACATTCTGTAAAGGTAAAAATAATGTATCATAACTGGGTGTTAAGTTTTTTTTTTTTGTATTTTATAATGAATATTTTTAGCAGGTGAATAAACGAGGTTATGTTGTGCTAGACGGTATAGATCAATAAAGTCAAGGTCGTGACGACATCTGCGAAATCGCGCGTGACGTTGAATTTGACAGGAAAAATTCTTGGTTGGTCCAGTTTTGCGTAATGGAACAAGTTGTGGAAACACACGTGTGTGTCACGATATAAAGCTGTTCTCACAACACTTTCGGCGTAAGCAACAACTTTGTTTCCTTGGATAATAGATTTTGTGTTGCATTTTTCCGTTCACGTGTTTAATTATGTGCGTGCTACGCACATTGTCTAGTAACAGTTCCGTACGGTAGCACTTGACAGTTTTGAATGTAAGTGCTTAGGTACTCATTTGTATTAAATTCATAACTGTCAAATGTTCTTTGAAAGATGTTGGACATACATATAGAATAACTTAGGCTACTCTAAGTAGGGTCTATTTTTTTATTTTTTTTAATAGTACAATAATTTTCTGTGTTGATTATCAACTTTATTTTGCTGTATTTACTTTTTTTTTGTACATAATTTTCTGACATTGATACCTGTATTTAGATTGGTTGACGCAGTTGTGGTGTGTAGTCTGTCAGCGAGGGTGCAAGGGGTAGCATGGCAGAGCCCTTTACTTTGGGAACTGACCTGCCTCCAGGGCAACATCCGCCGTTGGACTCTCCCCACCTTGCAGTGTGGGAAACTAGTACTGCATGGGAGGCTGAGTGTCTGTAGGAGGTAAAACTGAAGTAGGACAGGAGGATAGTGCAACCATTGGGGTATTGACCCCCCGGATTAGAGAGCATTAAGGTGCTGAGGTAGGGAGTTGCATCGAAGGGTGGGCAATGGGTGAGTATGAGGTTGAGATGGGAGCCGGGAAGAGGAGTGACTGTAAGGCCAGATGAACTATGGTGTGGCTGTTGACAGGTGGGGACTTCTCTCTGGATCCAATCCACCCCAGTCGCAGGATCCCTAACCTCGAGTTCTTTCCGAACAAGCTTTGCAACTCTTGCCTAGCCTTCAGCTTCCTACCTGATTGTTTTGGCATAGCCTGGTCCTAGCTCTGATGAGAATTGAGAAGAAAGTATTGTTGAGCTGATAACGTAAGACTGTATCCGTGGGGATCACCGATACAGCGTGAAGAGTAGTGGTGCAGCGGAGCTTATTGTTGGCACTGGATACACTGACTTATAGAGGAGCACTGGAAGTGTGCCTGAACACATCCCTAAGCCTTTTTGCAACTTTCCCAGTCAAAGGCAAATATCCTGTCACAGCTCAGGAAGTGCACAGCAAAGGTTCCGCCTGCAGAGAATGTTACTAACAGTCTAGGAAGTGCGCGCCAAGCGCCTCCTCCCAGATGCTAAATGATTTAAGGCGGTCCGAAATCAATCTTCCAGGGCGATCCGAGGGGATGCTGGGCCACTAGAGTCTTAAAGATCAGTGAAAGTGAACGGGAAGTCAACAATGGGTATAATAGAAGTTATGAGAGTATTGTTGAGGAGAAATCGTAGTTTAATGACGTAAGCTACAATAGGGATCAACATGTGCCTAGGAAACCTGAAGAAAGATTGCCGTAGAGCTCAAGATCCCATAGGGAGTCGGCAGTGTGAGTCTTGACGTCTCTGGAACTGCCTCGTAATAGGCAATGTGGCGAAACAGCTAGCTGCAAAAGGCACTCACGGTCGTAAGGGGCTCTTCTGTAAGGGGTCTGGCGGTTGCTGGTTTTCCAATCCTGGAGTTGATGCTAGGTAGATGTGGTAGAAAAATCTACTATTACAGACAACTGTAACAAGCAATTACAATTGCTTTTGCAGTGGTCTAGAGCTCTTGCTGGAGTTGAGGGAGCAGTGGGAGTTGTTTCAACTTATACTCACAACTGACTTCGGCGGCTGCCGCTCACTCTTTACATCCTTTTCAGGGTGGTCCACGGTGATTGGCCAGCCGTTCGCCTAATGAGAGGTGGTGCGGGCACGAGAGGTGGTTTCTTCCTCTCCTGTTGTCTTCCGCTGCGCTGCGGGTGGCTTACTTACAGGTGGCCAGACGTCTTGTAGAAAACTTGTGCAAATATCCTTGCCCTCAGTTTTGGGAGCAAACGGATAACCAAGGAAAGGTTTACGAGATTCAAAAATATGTGATGTAAGGGTACAGTGCAGACGTGTGCGGGGATGAACTAGGGTCTGTGGGATTAACGTAATATGTGGAAATATGGAACGGGCAGGATGAGGCGGTGGTTTCACAGCACTGGACATTGCAAGCTTGTGTCATGTTACTACAACCGGGAAGAAAATACCTAGACTGCATATTATTCTTAATTTCTATTAGATGGTGTCTTCAAATGCACTGCACCTGACATGCACTTGGTACATATGTAGTAAAGACTTTTTTAAGTTCAAGTGTCATTAAGTTTTCAGTGACAAGTTCATTTGTTTAATTGCACTACTGAGCGTGGTGGCACAACTGTAACTTGTTGGACTCACATACAGGAGGACCTGGGTTCGATCCCTGGCCCCGGCCATCCTTTTATTAGTTTTCCTTGTTTTCCCGAAATCACTTCAGGCGAATGCTGAGATGGTTCCTTAACAAAGGTCATGACAGACTCCTCTCCCAACTCCCTTCTTTGAATCAAGTTGTCTCACTGTCTCTAATGACCTCACTGTCGATGAGACATGAAGCCCATCTACTATAGTAGGCAGTTAAGTTGGCCTCTGAGCACCCTAGTGCTGTTGTCAGGATGGGAGGGTGAAGAGAAACTGATATCCTACTGTCCGGGACCACCTGCCTGGTTGATACTAGCAGGGCAGAAAACATTCGACGCATTCCGTCATACACTAGGCTTACATAAGTATAACATATTTGTAAGTTGCAGCAGTTGTGCTCGGGAATGTATCATTCAGGATAGGCGAAAACTTTTATCTAAAGCTGTCACATTTTACCTCCGTTCTGTCAAATAAACATTAGGTTTCGGCAAATCATTTAGTTTACGTAAATGAATGGAAATGTTAAATCGGTAACTAGCAAAAACCATGCAGGATTTTGTTTTAAGAAATAGGGCTACATAGTAAAAACAATTTCACCCGAATAATTTTGCGACTTTGAATATGCTACTTACTTACTATTGGGTTTTAATGTATAACTCTTAAAAATTCTAGAAATTAATTATTGTTATTTTAAAAGCCAATTCAAATTGAAGTTTAGATGAGCTCCTTAGGTTTTCTTTGCTTTAACTTTATGACAGAAATATCGCTCGATCATATTTATGTTGGCGTTGGAGTTCAAATTTGGGTCATTTCAAGTCATATCGCGTAGAATCATGTGCTTCATTGTCACAGATTTTGTTCAAATTTTTATCTGATGTAGGTAGGCCTACGCATAAAATAAGAACAAATAATTTTTTTTCACAATTTTTGGGTGAAAACCTGAGGAAGGAGAATTTTTTAATTTAGAAATCTTGCAGCAATTTACGTTCGCTAATGACATACATCAGTTGACTGAAATTGTTATAATTCTTTTGGTTTTTACTGTAAGCTATCAGGTTCATTTAGGTGTCAAATTAAAGATAATTTTCAGCTCTAGTACATAAAGAAAACGTGCAAAGAAATTAAATTCAAAAAATTTGTTTGCATTCAATACAAAATGTTTAGTTTTTACAAAATTTGCTATTACTCTTATCACACCTTAGAAACTTTTTCTCTACAATCATCTTACCACATATTAAATGTAGTAAAAAAATTAAGAGGGTGTTTTTTATTGTTTTTGAAAAAAAAAATTTTAATTTACTATAATTGTACCAGTATTTATGAATTTGCAGGAAGCATTAAAAATAATTTCAACATTTAAAAAGTGCAAGAATGAAAACAACAGGTTAGCATAAAATCATTAAAATACAGTTTCCTGTCTAATGAAAATTATCTACTTATGTACACAAAACAAATACACAGTGCAAGTGATATAGCCTAATACTATAATATTCACACATCCTCTTCCATTAACTAATAAAATTGCAAACATCTGATAGACGTAAAAGATGTAAATAAGTAATGTCAATGATACAATTCAGTGATTACAGAAATTTTTGCACTAATTACGACAATTATAAAAAAGTTAGCTACATTCTTCTGACATTGGAAACTATCAACACGCAAAAAACAAGTTAATCAAGTGCAAGTGACTCTATACATATAGACATCTATACAGCTTTTTGCATTATCCAAAGCCCGAATAAAAACATTATGCATGTGATTTAGGTCTACCTGTGCAAGTGATACATTACGTATATTAACTACTTCTTGCCAAATTAGTGTAAATAGCCTACTAACTTTGAGTAGCTAGTTCATTAATGTGTCGATTTTTATTCTCAACAATGTAAGTGCGAGCTGATAGACTTGTTAGAGAAGGAAACAGGTATTTCTGTAACAATGTTTTCAAATGGTAGCCAACAAAAGTCTTCATTATGTGGCCAGAAGTATGTCCCAGAAGGTCCATTAGGATGCATGTCACTTACGTTAACTATTTTCCCTATCCACCACTTTTTATTGTAAATAACTGTGTAAAACTTTTTAGGTATTATACTGATAAACTCTTCTTTTTCCAGAGGCCCAACAAACACCTTGAAAGAAATGTCAGAAATTTAAAATACGCTTTACAAGCAAGGTTGATTTGTTAAGGGGTTAAAAATAATAATTCTCTCTTGTTCCTGAAACTGAAGCAGCATTGTTGTAGCGCTCTTGTAGAAAGTTTCTGTTTGCGTCAACTTCTGATGATGGTATGAAAAACACTTTAATACCTTTGATGTTTACCTCAGTAAATTTTAAGAAATCTACAGCACTAAGAATACTAACCTTTTTATAGTGCACCCACACCATCACACACATTTGTTCCGTTACTATTAGCAAAGAAATGCCATTCAGCTGTAAGTTTGTAATCATCCTCATGATGACATATGTTTATAAAGTTTTTTGTAATTTTTGTATTGAGCAGAGCTACCATCACTGAAGTAAACAACGTGTTCAGTGTGCTGTAATTCCGACCGGATGTGTTGCAACATTGTTTTTTGAAAGGCAAAAAATGTTATAGTATCATGTTTGAGACAGTCACTAATGATACAGAATGACATGTTGAGAATCTCTCCTTCACTGTTGTAATAAATCACAAATTGATGCAAAGTTACTTGGATGTTGTGCCAGTGGAAACCCTGAGCAGCATACACTCTTCAGAGGATAAGTTGCATACTAGTTTTTGGAGGAGTTCTTGGTATGGTATAGTAAGACCAACACTTTGCATCATAAGTTTGACATTTTGATGATGTGTGCAGACACACACAGAATGAATGCCACGGCTGTTTACAGTTACACATTCTTTTGGACATAATTCACAAAACTTTATCCCTAATTTATCATCAAGATATTTTGCCTTGTATTCAAAATATAGATCATTCAAGTTGTGCAATATTTATCATTTACATTTTAACACACATTTTCCTTTTTCACTTGGAACAGACACACAATTGTTTACATTTGGTGAAGTTCTGCTCACATCATAGTCATAATAGAACTCTTTTACTCTTTTGGCTGTGGCTCCACTAATGGGATGTCCTTTCCTTCTATCTGGTGTTCCTAAAACTCCATCCATCCAGTAAAACCTTCCTGACTTTTTTAACCAAGCATTCTGTTGCTCCAAAATAATCAACAGTTTTTTTTATACTCCATGATTCTGAAACAAGTGTCAGTATCTGGACTTTGTGAATTTTATTACTGGCTACATATTTTTCCATTAGTGTATTACAATTAGGCTAGTACAAGTCTTTCTAGATTTACTGCTGGTACTTTCAAAGCATATTGGGTTTTTATATTTAGAGCTTTACTTGCCTGTACTGTGAAACTTTCATGTACCCGCTGTGCTTTATTCTTTAAGCATGAAGTTCTCTCGTTCATCCTTCTTTTTTTTTTACCTTGATTGGTGAACAGTCCATCGTCCTGTTGAGTTTCTCTGTGGTAAAAGAATTATCTGGTTCATAATCACACTGATGAGTTACTTTCATTTTCTTGCTCTGTTTTAATAACTTTTGCTTCTTGAACCACTAATTTTTGGCAGGATATACAGAGTTTTTTTACGTGGCACAAGATCGACAGACTCGTGATATTTCTTGTAAAATGAAAAAGAAATAGTCTTGAGGCCTTTAGCCCTATGAACATTCTTCTTATGTTTAGTAAAAGGGTCACTACACAATTTTTGAAGAATTTCAAAATTTAACAGGAAATTACGCTTGTAATATAAACACACACGTTGAACATTGGAGCATTTAGTTCTTACCTCTAAAAGTTCTCTATCTGATTCAGTAAGTTCTGTTGTACAACTTACTGGGTGAATTGGATTTAGAACTGAACAATTTTCATGTAAGTGATGCTTCACACAACAACTTTCCATTTTCAAAATCCAACACAAAATTAACTGGACATTATTCAACACACATCACACTTGAAGAGCAATTTTCATTGTTGATAGAACAGACTGCATTTCAAACATTCACGAACTATATCAAGCACAAACTGATTGAAAAGGTTCAGTCTCTAGCCACGTGAAAACCTGCCCTGCTGCTTTCCCACTGCTCTGACATATTCCTTCTCTCTCTTCCCCTTCCCATCCCTCTGTGTCCCTAAAATTTCCGCAGCTTAGATGAGGTCACTCAAAGTCTGATAAGGAACTTGAGTATCTGGCATGACTCCTTTATTTCTCATGCCTTTTAAATTTAAATTTTAATCATCTTAACACACGGCAATACTTTGTAAAAAAAAATTCAAAAACAGTAACTCAAAAATAAACAAAAACACCCTTTCTATATTTTTACTGCATTTAATATATGGTAAGAATATTGTAGAGAAAAAGTTTCAAAGATGTGTTATGTATAACTTAAGAGTAATTGCAAATTTTGTAAAAACTAAACATTTTGCATTTTATGCAAATTAATTTTTCTAATTTTACTGTTTTGCATGTTTTTATTATGTATTTAAGTAGAGCTGAAAATAATCTTTCATTTGACACCTAAATGAACCTGATAGCTTAAAAACCAAAAGAATAATATAACAGTTTCAGTCGACTGATGTAGGTCTTTAGAGAGAATAAATTGCTGCAAGATTTCAAAATTAAAAATTTCTCCTTCCTCAGGTTTTCCTCCAAAATTTATGAATAAAATTATGTGTTCTTATTTTATGTATACCTACATAGAAAAAAAATTTATGGAATCTGAGACGTTGAGGCATGGTCATCTTTTAAAATTAGGTGATTTGAGACTAAATGACCCTTTCACGTAAGTCGTTTAGGGCCTATAGGACTAATAAATATTTACAACATTTTGAAAATGCTTGTTTAGGTGTAGCTTTGTGCTTGAATGTATTGATCAGCATTTACTTATTATACATATAATAATAAAAATTTTTGTTTTAATTCAACTTCGGCATGAACGTAACTCATCAATGTGGCAATACTGTCAGCCCCTGAGATGAAACCTTATGTCTAAATTTAAAAATAAACTCTGCCGGACAAAGTAAAAAGGCTGTCACACAGATGTAACTTACATGGGATAAGTTCACAACTTTTATACCTGTGAAGAATTTAAATAATACATTTTGTGAAGAATGCTGATTCGTAAACATCACTATAACTGGTTGGTTACCGTACAAACCTTTTAAACAAAGACAGATTACATACCTATCACACACGTAAGTTACCAGTTCATCCTAACTACGAGCACAGGTGCATGGTCTGAAAACTTCAAAACAGAAATCTGTTCGAATGTGTACCTTAGCAAGAACTGGTGAGACGAGAAATGGTAAAAAGTGTGATAGCTAAACCAGATATACAACTATTTGCTTATTTCGAAGCTTCTATGATGTATACATCTCAGAACAGTATGTCCGTACAGAAACATTTGACTATCACGACATATGTTTATTACCTAAGGAATTACTGATGGTTTAAAACATAACAATATTGTTTAGTAAGTATTCGTTTATGAACATGCTGGATATTATATAATAATACACACACAACACGCACAGTTATGCGTGAACTAATAAGTAATATAAATGAACAATAAAAACAGTAAACCAGCATAACACATAATAAAAATTGGTTATATTACATGACAAACTAAAAAACTTAGTTTACTATAGGAAGAACTCATTGTTAATTAATGCAGTTTTGTAAACAGTCTTTAAAGTGTGTCTTGAATAAGTTATTCGGTGCCGTAGTAAAAAAAAACACGACAAGAATATTAATTTTTAATTTATTCATTGGTAAATGTTTTGGATATTGTAACTGTGTGAAGGCTGCAGTGATATAAGTCAACAATTGGAACAAAATAAAACTTTACGATTGTAACAATGCCGCAAATAACTTATGTCATAAAACACAAGAAGTAATGTTTTTGCTTTGACATCTCCAGCAACGTAACATCAGCAATAATAATAGTAGTAGCAGTACAACTCGAAGCATTTGAGTTCAAGTGGCAATATTCTACGTGATATTCATGAAGAGGTGTTTATTTCGCGTGCACTTGTACAATTTACTAAATTATTAACTTCGATCCGATGGTCTATGCAAATAGTCCGATGATCCAGCATGAAGAAGTAGGAATACAGATGACCGCACATCTGTTATTTCCTTTATTGTTCGACTAAACAAAAATATGCTAACGGATAATGACTGCAGCCTGTCTAGAATAATAAGGAAAACTGAAGTAATACATATTTATCTGTAAAATTAGGCTACTTTCAGATAAACTCCACATATTGTAAAGCTGTCGTATCTTTAACACTATTTGATACATATGCCAAGATTGAATTTTCTATGGAAGCCATATTACTACGTAATTACACTGAAAATAAAAATGTGTAGGAAGTCTTCCGTGCAGAATTATTTTGTAGTGACCACTAAATAATTTTGTGGTGGCCACAATATTTGAAGTCGTCACAACTAAACGTTTTTGTGGTGACTAGAAAATTAATTTTCCAGTTTGAATACTCAAAATATTTTGTTGCTGCCACAAAATATTTTTTCCGTGTATATTTAAATAATGATAGAGCACAACAAATGTATAGCAAAAATTAAAAATGAAACAAATAAAAAACGTAAGTGTACATGTCTGACAATCGCATAACAGAAATGTACAAGTGAGGCCTAATATCAGCCAGACATTTTTTGTGAAGAGTACAATCTTAGTACCAATTTACATTAAGTGTATGTACTTTTGATTTCAGTGGTAACTTTGACCAACTCTGAATATTTATTTTAGTGCCACTTGGTGAAGTTGGCAATCTTTATCTGGATGGATTAAGGGTTTAAATATGTAACTAGAAACATTTATTTCTTCTCTAAATGTACCCAAAACAGACTGTAGCTTGTGTCTGACGGTTGTTTATAAAAACAGCGAAGTTAACCTGCTGTATGTCTGACTAAACGTCACTAACACCGGTGTATTTTGCTTATCTTGCGGTTACTCTCTGCAGAGGCTCGAGCAGAAACTGTTTGTCACTTCATCACAACACTGAATTACGATTTTTATTATTTGCCACTCTCTGTAATGCATCACTTTCCCAAGCCTCTGCGGGCATTAACTGAGGGTCGATGTTTACCTAACAGCCACTACATGGCTAGCGACTGTGTGTCGCCTCTTTATCACCTCTTCCTTCCCCTGTCCCGCTGCCCCGCACCCCCACGCTGTCAGAAGCCAACTTAACTGCCTACTATAGTACCTACCTACCGACCTTTAATACCACTCATATCATACTGCATCTATTTGTTTGTCTGAGATATTGTGACCACATTATATATATTAGGTAAATTGCTATTTTTACATTTTTTGTTACGTTACCTAACCTAACAAAAAATGGATAACTTAATAGTAAAGTAACTTAACCTAACCTAAACTAACCTAAATTATGCCTTTAATATCTACAGTTTGGCCGGTGCACGATGAGTAGATAATTCTTAATATTTACAGGACAAGAGATAAGATACAGGCATGGACTATTGAGAAAAATATGAAGATAAATGTGCGTATGACTTAGCTAGTGAGGCTTACGGGGGAGGTGGTCCTAGTTATCAGCAGGGATATGACAACAGAATAAGACCCATGTGTGGTACAAAGAAGGGAAGTGACGTGGGTGAAAGGTAAATGGAGAGGAGGTTAGATGAGTTAAGGTTCCTAGCTGATTAGGGTATGAGGGAAGAGGAAATAACTGTGAGAAAATTCAGAAGGTTTGGAGGATACCACGAATGACAGGCTATGCTTGTTAGGATGGCAAGGGAATGGGATATTCCTGTTGTGGCCTGTTGCGAGAGGAATTTACGACTGTGACGAGGATTGGAAAGTTCAGGAAGGGTTTGAATTTGGGGAAGACTTATTGCCTGCTGCAGAAAATCTCTATTTCACGTTGCTCTGAAAAATCTCAGCAAAAGAAGTTCTAATTTCAGAATGATAAAACGAGAATCGAAATTGTCAGGTAAAACACGTGTTGCGGTCTGGTTCTTTCTACTGTCTATATGTATCGATATGTGTCAACATCAGTAGAATTCCTCAGTTTCTGTATTGTATCCATATTTTTACTTTCTTTTTCTTCTCACTTTTTCTGTTAAAACTAAATAACAAGGCTTAAGTTTTAATATCATTCACAAACTATGCAGATTAATATTGCAAAATAATGCAAATATTGTTTACAATATTGTATTAACATACTTCATAAAATAACAAAATCAGGGAATAAATAAAATAAATGTCAAGGTTGCTATTTATAATACTCACCATCAAGGAGCAAATTTAAAAAAAATGTCATGGTCACTTTTTGAATCTCTACTAATCTACTATTCCTGTAGTACAGAAAATGTGAAATGATCTAAGCACTATTCTGTCAATAATTTAACAGTGCAGTAATGTGTATCTGAACATTGATACCTCACATATCTTCAGGTTTTCTGTAGTTGAGAAGTAGGGATGGTTCATGTAAAATAAATGTTCAATATTTTTAAATTCCTAATAGATTATAATTTCTTTTAAAGGGTTATTGATGATGTTCACAGCTTTTCTTAAAGATTTTTTGAAAGAAGTGGATTCAGGCAGTCATATATCATAATAAGTAAATAAATTATTTGTTACGCTTTGACATTTATATTTTTATTTAAAATTTTGAAATACAATTTTTAATTCTTTTGCTATTTTTTATCAAATTTCTTGCAGAATCAAGACTTTTCTACTTTTCATGTAGCCCATAAAATCAAAACCAACTTAATCTAAAAGACATTAATTATTTAGATATGGAATGAAATGACAGATACAATTCATTATCTCTTTTGAGTATTATGGTAACTTACATGTAACAGGCAATGTTTTCCATTTCTTGTTGCCTTCTTTTCTAATTTGGTCAACATCAATGTATTGGCCTTTTTACCGACAGCGTTGGTACGAGACGTGTACATTTATATACTGAATTGATGGTTATGAGGGTGGGCGCCAGCAATACTCCCCAGTATCACACTTTAAGACTCTCTTATCCCACCGTGCCTTGTGATCATCTCATTCCATGTGTGTTGATGGTTTAGTTTTACTTATCTGACATGAACACAATTATATGATGGGGCGAATGTCATGAAAACAATATTATCTCTTTGCACCATGATTTATTACGTACTGAATACAATGTGCCTGAATGAATCTTATGCTACGTCAGCCCAATGTGTGACGGTGGAAGAAAACCTTGCTCGTGCCTATATGTGCTGTGTGAGTTTAATGTGGGGTTGTGCAGGGTGCTCCCACGGCATTTGAAAATGCAACTCCCTGTAGAGCAGAGAACCGATGGCCACTTTAATGGACCATTGTTTTGCTCGAGAAGCGGGCGTGGGTGATGGATGTATGCTGCAGTTACCAACTATGCAATTGTATGGTCAAACCTATCCCTGAGGTACGCAGTGGTATTTTGATGGTTCGCACAATAACGACGCTAGTGGTACTCGCTGGTGAATGTGGCTGCACGCAAGAAATGAAATGCAACTTACGTGAACCGTATGCAAAATGATGTAGATGTTTGAATGAATGCACAATGTCCCTTTGTTCACTCTACAATGATGGTAATGACTTCATTGTTGTTGAGCACGTGTTTTCACAAAACCGACCATAAAATATTAACTGATGCATGAAAATGATACATAATTACGTTACTAAATTATACGAACATGCTCTGACACGATTGACGAATAAAAACATTGAATAATCTTCATCGACGTGCGGATGACTGCCGATTACAAAGTCTCTAGCCACGTGGCATGAACAAAGCGCACACTCAGTTTTAAATTAAAGTACCATTTACTGTAATAATTATTAAATGAAGCGGAATGGCACTTGCCTGGGAAATACTTGGCGAAAACGTGTACGAAAAATGATTATCCGGTGTATTAAATAACTATGGTAACCTACTTCAGTGAAACGATGGAGCGTACACGGACAGCGTCTTACCATGCCAGAAGCCTGCGACGAACTGTGTGGAAGAACATGGCCGCTGATGGCTCATGGCCTATCGCTGGGACGTTCACTTCCGGCGCCACACACATGACTGTTGTATTTTTAATTAATTAATACGTTAAATGTAGAAAAATGATACAAAATTAATTATACATTGCAAACAAGTTACATGTTGACTCGGGCATTGAATGTCTTAAAAATACGTTACTTATGGTTTTAAATGTTTGTCAAACCTGGGAACATTTCCGGGCGGCAGTTTGAATGTCCGTTGTGACCACTTTGAAAAAAGAAACACTAGAACACTAAATTAATAATATATTTCATGAGTCTGTGGTCATGCATATTCTCATTCTCATGGATTTATGGCGATGTTATGGGCTTACTGCCCCTGCTGGCCCTTGGCCGGCATCAGTACATATAAACACAGAGTATTCATTTCACTAGTTGAGCCGTTTATATTATTATTATTGGCTATTTCTTAGTTAAGGACTGTGAACACATATATCTTTTATATTAATGACGATGTAAGTAGGTGTCTAATTTGTGAACTGTATAAGTATTTTCTGATGAGAACATGACTGTGTCCGAGGTGCAGGGGCCTGCAGCATGGTGCACAGTGGTCGGTGGGCGCTGGTGCTGTGTGGGCCGTCTGGCTCGGGCAAGTCGACCCTCATCAGTCGTCTGTTTGACGATCACCCAGGCGCCTTTGGCTTCTCCGTCTCCCACACTACGCGGCAGCCCCGTCCAGGTGAGGTGGCGGGCCGCCACTACCACTTCACCGATAGGGACACTATGAAGGCAGCAGTGGCCAATGGCGACTTCCTCGAGTGGGCAGAGTTCTCAGGAAACATGTATGGAACAAGGTACTGATACATGCAAGTGTTCTCTGTTTGTAGTTGTTGTGTTCTATTTCGAGACGCCAAGATGTGGCGCGACTGCTTTCTCTGTTCCCCCGCCCAGGAGACGTGACGAGTGTGATGTTCAGACCCGTTTGCGTGACACGTTCTTTTGTTTACTCACACAGCAGTTGAGGTTATGTAGCCTGGCGTGCTCCGGATAGCTCAGTTTGTTTAAATGATTTGCAGAGGTTAACAACCTTTGTGATTTCACTAATTAAAACTCATTTACTACGACAACTGTTGGTTTATTTTCAATACAACTTTTACATTTTTTAATTTGTGATGTATCTACGAAATGGCGGTTCTGTACCAAACACAAATACAGTAAAACAGTCAGATGTCCGGCGTTACCATGTCCGACTTTGATTAAACACAAAAAAAAGTAAAAATATGAAACACCTGTCCATTGCCCGAGATTTTACTGTTCGTTAAGTCATGCCTTCACACATTTGTGGCACAAACCCCTTATTTCCCGCCACCTTCATATAAAAATGTTCTAAAAAACTTTAGGGGCACTAAAGCCTCCTACAGCCTCTCCAGCGCTCCCAGGGTCAGCCCCGCTGCGCCCTCGCGACCTGCTGACGTCTCTCCTTCTCCGCCATCACTACACGACTGATAAACCTTCAACAGACATGGTAACTAATAACGCACTTCAGCGAAGTGATACAACAGAATCCAAAATTTATCAAAACCAGCAAAATTACCCCTCAAACATGAACAAAGCATTCCATGATCTGAATTTATAGTTAGTTTTTACATCGAAATAAAATTATCTATCCACACAAATATAATAACTTGGGACAAAAGGTGTGCAACAGTGGAACTACTTTCGCGGCGCAATACCCTAAGCAAGCCCCTGTGATGGCTGATCTACTTGCATCAATAACCTACGTCATGCAGAAATTCCATGAAGCAAGCGATCAACCACAACATCGGCACCAGAAATCCTATAGCCTGGAGAAGCTTGCAACACAAGAAGTTACTCACTTCACCAGGGAAAATTTAGTATGATACTAAAATTGCCAAATCTCAAAAATTTCTTAAAATACGAGAAAAAGTTATGCCAACAAAATTAATTAAAATTCTACTGTGGTCAATTTGAAACCAAACAAGCCAGGAAAATAAACAAATGACTACTTTAAAATTCCTGACTGTATTTTCATATTTAAATTTTGAAAGGATGAATTTCAATTAATCATGTCCCCAATTACTACGTTATTGAATCCTGTTGTATCATCCCGGACACCTGACGAACTAATACTGAAAACAGTGTGTACCCTTTTATTACAAATTTAAATTTAATTTTACATCTCAGTTCTTTTAGTTAGAGAAGGGAGTTGAGATGTTGTATAGTAACTTTGCCAAGAAATAAAAGTGATATTGTACGTACCTGACTAACAACTACTGAATCTGAAACCAGTAGTGGTTAGATATATCTAATTAACTTTTTCATCTTTACAGGTATTTAGCTTTCTTGATCTGCATTCTTATACTTCATTACATATTACGTATTTTTATAATGCTATTCTCGTGGCAAGAAATCTGCAAATTAGGTTTTTTGAAAAGAATTTGAGCTAGACTTTTAATGCACATATTTCGTAAATATTTTATAAATTTTTTACATATTTATGGGTTGTCAAATTGTCTAAAGAAAAAGATTTTGATGCTGGCCTGTGATATGATTTGAGCTTGGTTACAGAGATGATATTGAAGTGATTGAGAAAATTTTGTATTGGGAGTGTGTAATTTCACATACTGTAAAACCAGATAGAAAACAAGATACAGTGCAGTCCTACTATGAGTATGGCCTAAAACAAACCGTTATAATGAAATCTTTTCAATGTGGCTTCAAAAAATTTAATATAATAAAGTGTAAGTAAAACTGTTTATAACAGATAGTACTGCGTATCCTCAAAAATTGCACACCAATGACGACAGGTTGACTCAAAATAATTAATGTCCTACTGGAAATAAGAGTACTAATTTTAGACAGTTGCGTTCACACACAAATTGTTATTGCAAACATCTGAATGTTAG
This sequence comes from Medauroidea extradentata, assembly GCA_003012365.1. Classification (NCBI taxonomy): domain Eukaryota; kingdom Metazoa; phylum Arthropoda; class Insecta; order Phasmatodea; family Phasmatidae; genus Medauroidea; species Medauroidea extradentata. The sequence goes on from PNEQ01059351.1 coordinate 16,373, forward strand.
ATTTTTGTAGTTTTGCCTTGTTAAATTATTTACTGTTTATTGTATTGGTGGGTTGTTGAAGTTATAATGCAGTAATTTTGTACAGTGGAACTTGCCATGAGCATTTAGTAGTGATGAAAAATGTCTTGATATTTCGAAAGTTTAACAACCTAATTTGTCTTAATAGGTAATTTTCTACTATAATTAATTGATCACAAGCTTGAAGTGTGAATCTTGCGTGTTTGCTTGGACTTCCATTTGGTTATATGTATGTACGGTCCTAGGACCTGAAGATACTAGATTGAGGGTGGGATGCTTATAAATTTATGAAATTTTTGTTAACATTAGATATAACAACTTGACGTATAGTATTTTTTTCCGTCCATTCCCAATGCTTGTTATAAAGAAGTTCCACTGTGGTTGTTTTGACAGGAAGTGTAGGGGATGTGTAGCAAGAACAGTGCAGTGTGATGTTTGTTACAGCAAGAAGGCGGTGGAGGAAGTGATGTCTGGTGGCAAGGTGTGTGTGCTGGACATAGACACACAGGGAGTGCGGCAAGTGAAAGAGAAGGGTCTGGAGGCCGTGTATGTGTTTGTTAAGCCACCCTCGCTGGACGAACTAGAGCGCCGCTTGCGAGACCGTAACACAGAGACTGAGGCCAGCCTGCAGCGCCGGCTCACCACAGCCCACCATGAGATGGAATATGGTGAGTCATCTTAGCATGTGTGTTTTCTCCTACATCATCTAGAACTGCATGTAGCTAGTTAACAATTGAATATGTACTGTAAAACTTTTTTCAGCAATTTTTAATTTATGCATTTTGTAATATAACTAGCTTTCAAATGTTTCATTACGAAGTTGTATCTTCTACTGCTTGCACAAGACTGCATCATTGTGGTAACATGCCCTTATCATCGTGTCGTCACAAATGCCTCACTCCAATTACATTTACACAACACCCTAATTGACTAATTCTGGGCACGCTACGTTTGAAACACATCTGAACTGATTACTTAATCCTGTCAGGGGCCTAGAAATGGTTATAGTGCAGGACAAATATATCAAGGAAATATTTAATATAAATTTTATTTAACATAAAGCATGTGCTATTTAAAATACTAACACAGTTGCAGTTATAGCACCGGTGATTTATAATGATATAAATTTTCTCAATACGCTGGCCAGTTCAGTAAACGTTAACGAGTTCTCCATAAATATTATTTAAAGTTCCTAGTCCGCGACGAGCGATATAGGCTACGTAGTTTCAGAAACTGACCCACGTCGCTGTTAACAGTTTAAGTGTACACACTGCCTGGGACTTGGCAATTAATATGAGAGGCGCTTCATACCTTGAATTTTCCTGTCGAGATATGTTCAGTAGAAACACGTAGTGGTTGTTCTCAGTAACGTCGTCCTGTAGAATTAGCACAGTCCATGCTGGTAGCCTTCTTGTGGTTGACTGACCGCCGCACCTCCATCGCTTGTTTTGCGGCGTCATTCCGCAACCCACGATCCAGCACTGGAAATTCTCATGCATTCCCCTGCATCCACGAAAAACCATCTCCCATCAGAAGACACATACTTATTTCCAGGCATAAACGCTTCCAGACGTAGGCACGTCGTGAAATTCTACTAGTACATCCATTCTCGTCTGCAGTTCACAGCTCAATCTCTCTTCCTTCCGGGGCGCATCGCTCATCGGCACACGTCACAACGCTAGCACTTGCCGCGGCCCACCATAAGAACTAAGTATTGATCCAATACGTAAATATAAAACAAACCATACGTATTATAAATGTAAATAAGGATCACAACAGCTCTCTCTAAAATATAATCATAAATATAATGCTATACAAAATAATAATACTGTATGATTTGAATATATATAACCGTTATATGCGGTAGGGCCTATTTAAATATATAGCCGCCAACATACGGCTCTAGTCTGACGTGCCTAGAATAATATTCTAAATGTATTAACTACAGTAAATCCTCGATCTAACGACATCGCACGGTGCCAGGTAATTATGTCGTTAGATCGCCGATGTCGTTAGTCCCTAGGTAACTAAATTTGACCAACCCTTCCCCCACCCCCCCCCCCCCCAATAAAAAAAAATTTTAAGTGTGTTTTTTTCCCCAAAAAAATTTATGTAGAACAATAACCGAATTAAAAAATTTTGCATTGAAATTATATTTTAGTACAATGAAATGGTGTCTCCTAAATAAAATGGTATCCCACAATCCCCTACTGTGACGTGTGTGGCAGAGCGGCGCGCTCGGTCTGGTTGTGAAGAATGGGGGAGGGGACTGGCCGGTCCGGGCCACTGGCTTTGGCAGCTCGTGCGCGCGTGTTTCATCCTGCTTGTCTCGCACGAAGCACATTCAGTCCACAACAGAACAACTCGTATTATTTACTGAATGTATACTGCAACGATTTTAATTCCTTTCAGTACAACCATTGAATCTTTTATTTTTGTGCAAGAACTGTTACAGCCTGTCGCTATTATAAACATTTACGCAATACTAATAAAAGTGCATATTAAAGAACAAACATTTTAAAAAAATTTTTGTATTTTTTATAAACTCGAACGCTTATTATGAACGTGAATTAGAGCCACCCAAAAGGGCAAAAAACTGCCTTTTCAAGGCGCTGTAACGTATAAAATAACGACTGAATTACTTGTCGCTAAAAGTTGTAGGCCTATTGGAAAAATCACGAACCTATGCACAACGCACCAGTTAATGCTCTGTACTGCGAATAGAGATGAAATGGCTCTCGGCGCGCTGGCTGCAGTTGCTCTTATTGCTCCACTATCGAGCGAGCATAAAACAAAAACCTTATCAGTCCACATGCCACACATGGCGACGGGACTGTTGTATTTGTGTCGTAGGCCGTTTTTACTTCGCAGCTATGTCATAGCCACGTGACTAGTGATCAATACTGCGGAAGTTGTCAAGGTCAAGCCGAGCTCAGTTCTGCAGCTAGAGAAAGAAGAGGAGATAACGCTGGATTTTTTTATTTTTCATACTTAGTGAAATGCTGGTCTTTTTTTTTTTTTTTTTTTTGTTGTGCTGTAATGAGGGTGGAAAAGAAAATGTGTCGTCCCTTCAACCCCCATTCCCTGGGCTAACACAAGACATGGAAACATGGGAGAGAGTGGCTGAGTGGGAGAGGAAAAACAAACATTTTGCTTTTTTTTGTGGCAAGACAGGATGCTAGTTGCACATGACTATCAGATAGTCAGCAATTCATGCGCGCGCGCAAGCACAATCTGGCTTGTTCGTGGGTAAAGGGGGGGGGGCTGAATGTTTATTGGCTGGTGTGGACAGTCAGGAGGGATGTTACCTATGTTTAGCGGCGTGTTTCTTACAGCACAGCACTCACAGAGTAAATTACAACACGGACGATTTTCCTTAGATTTTCAATTTTTTGACCCGAATTTTTCACGGTTCAAAAAAAAGGTTGTAAATTACCATTGCTATGCCACGTCACGCATCGAACTGTATAGCTGAGATAAGGACACATGGAGGAGTGTGAGAGGGAAGTTCAGGCAGGACGGGGCACGGAGAAGTGAGGGGGAGCATTAGGAGATAAGACAGCGTCACGTCTCACACATGTCAGTGTTGCGCGGGTGGCCTACGCACCCGGCGCGCACCTCAACTATATTCCAGCTGAAGTTTCTAGCATTTTTAAGCAGTTTTTTTTTTGTTTGTCAGCTGCAAATTACTAATTTATGATTACTGCATTATGTTATTGTTTAATGTACCCACAATTTTTTTAAAATAATGTTTTACTGCAATCTATTTCACTTTGCTTAGCTTTGATAAATTTTTAAAATATTAATTTTTCCATGGTTCCTGGAAATTATGTCGTTAGATCGCCGATGTCGTTAGATCCGATGTTGTTAGATCCGATGTCGTTAGATCGGAGGTCTTCTGTACATAGACAATTTCCCAGAATTGTCTAAGTTTCAGTGGGAAGTTGTATCTCCTACTGCTTGCGCAAGGCTGCATCAAGTTTCTTCTCGAGTATGTGAATCAGCAAGGAATCCCACTGCTTCACTGGCAACTGCTGTGCTCCTAGAGCACCAATGTTTTCAGCAATAACCGACAGCATTTTTCATGCAGATGCTGGATAGTTGAGGCGTACATCCAGTGATGTGACAAATGCATCAATATGGTGATATATTATGAGGCGCTGGTTATTGCAACGTCTGTCAAAAATGTTCTAAGCTGTGTCAAAGATTGCGCCAATCAGTGTTAAAGGTTGTGTCAATGATGCTGGTTCACCTTCCAGTGAAGACTTGAGGTATGACAGTCGTTGATGTTTGTGAGTTTTTTTTGTCCACGACTAGCACTGTTAACAGGTTAGAGAAGCTTATCCACTCTCGCACATTGCCTGAGAAGGTTGACAACTTGATTGATGGTAGCACAACCCTTCTCTACTGACTGTTAGTAGGCAATACGCCCATGTATTTTTGTGGCAAACTAGCAACACTTTTGATGAGGCTATCTCGAAGTGACAACCAAATCAAACTTGTTCAGTCTCTCCAAATGTGCATCGCTATGTTAGTTTGTATCACTGGCTGAAAGCAACTTTAACTGCTGGTGATCTTCAAAGGCAGATTTCAGTGAAGAAAGGTCCATTCATATTGCCAAGAACAAGCCAAACTTTGTGGAATTTTTTTGGCATCGTGAGACAATTGAAATGCACACAGCAACTGATTTTCAGCCCTCTGCAATCTCAGTCGATAACTTTGTACTTGATCCATTGTGTTTTCTATAAACACTGCAATGAATTACGCATAAATACAAATACATGCAAACTCGTACTCTATCACGAATTCAGCAACAGTATGCTACATTAATTTTTGGGATTTAGCAAAAATTTGGCCCGGGAGGACCATTTGCTGGACTGGTAATAAAGTCAACATAGATACTAAATATGAAAGATTGCCAAACATTTATTTATCGTATATTAACAGACCACAATGTCTAAAAAGCATGTAAGACAACACAACAGACAAACAACTTAATATCTAAAAATAACAAGGCCGCTTAGTGTCTGCAAGAATCATAAAAGCGCCAACGTCTATCATGCCGGCAATATAAACAGTCAGTCAGGTTTAATGAAACATCTACATATTTATAATAAACACTCCTGGACCCCGAGGCATTTTGTATAGTCAGGGTTCTACTGTATATAGTTTCTTAATTCTAATCTCTCATATACTGAGTATAACCTCTTAGAAAATTCCTCAGTATGAAATTTTCCTAGGTAGCAACTATAAATTTTGATTCATTAGACATATCTTAATTGTTTGTACACCTATCCCTCACTTAGTACGACTAATCCATTCTAGAAAAAGTGTGTTTCAGCTGAAATTGCGTATTCTGTAATATTGTTCTGAGTATTTTAGAGTGTTCCAAACGGTTTACTTATATTTTATACAGGTACATAATGAATGTGTCCTCAAGACACTGTGAAGTATAAACAGGTACTGTACTGGAATTTATCAATTTATGACGGAGGGAAATTACACAAAATGTAGTGGCTTGTTATGAATCTGTAAACGTGTCGGTGACTGTGGATCAGCAGGTCTGTGGCGTCCAGCCCATTCAAGGCTGTTGACCTTCAAACCATGTGACTAGCTCCCACCGGCTCTTGTGTACTTGGATACTTCACAAGACACATCACTTCATTTCGAAAAGCACTCATCACAAATAAAAACAAATATCTCTCAAGAGCTGTAATTTAAATTGAAAGTCTTTGAAAAAGCAAATACAACTTTCACATTATTCGCACACAATTTTACATTAAAAGCCACATTATTCATGTTTACTTTGCGATAAAAATTTATGAAATTTTGTTTAAAATACATTTTGGTCTTCTTTTCTGGTATTTAACATCAAAAATATTCTTGTGTTGTACGACTGTTCGCACAGTTAATTCATTTAAATATACAGTACATTCAACCAATAGTCTGTAAGTATAACTTCTTTAGGAGCATCTACTTGGCTCTTCTCTTCTAGTTTGGCCTCGAGAGAAATGATTTTATGTTTTTAATGGTATCACTGTAACACATTGTAGTAGGTAGAAATTCTCTTGAAAGCAGTGATGGAACTGAACTGAGCGCCGGTTACCGGAGCATGTTGACTTCTTTATTTTTAACTCAGGCGTAATGATGTCATGACAGGATATCGCACGCTGCTTCTTTACAGGGGTGTACAAACCAACTCACATTTATGCAAACTTCTCGCAACAGTTTTGCATTTATTGAAATTTAACCTCTTGTTATTTGAAACTCTTATAAAAAAATAAATGTCACTGCAATTGAATTCACTCTTTGAAGTTGCTCTTAATGAAGGAAATGGTTTATTTTAAAATGGTACAGAAGCAAATATGTAGAATGATGGTTTTTTATGCAGTTTTTAATATTGTTGGCATACTACTAATGATTACTGTACAAAACATTGAAACTGTAAACCAAGTATACAGTGTAATAAATTACATACTAGAACACGTAATCTTAATAATCATCACTTTCATTGATTCAAACATCCATTTCCCCTTTTTCATGTGGTGCCTGAAATGGGTGGCGTTTCCTTTGATAGCTGTGCAACCAAAGCTTATGTATTGTCTGGGTTGGTGGCTTCATTTGAATTTGTATCAGTTATGGCAGGACATTATCCCCAAGCCTACTTCACCAATCTGATTTTACAGTTTTATTAATGAGAAACCATGATCACATTCTACCCAATAAGATGACGGACAGGAGATCACCAAAGTCAAGAATATTAATTTATGTATTCAGTTTTTTGTTTTTCATTCACAGCACCCTCATCTTGCTTTTGTGACAGGCCTATTTTCTTTATATAAAATTATTTCAAGGTATGACTATTCTTGTCTTTTTCTTTTCAATCGGGAAGGAATTTCGTGAAAGAATAAGTGAAAAACTACTCATGAACAAAATTATGTGAGTGTCGCTAAATGTAACATTTGCCTTCATCTGAAGCCATTACAAAATTGAAATGAGTCAACTTTGATTAGTTCCTTGTGAGCGTAGTTGTCTTTTAGTCTACTTTACATTTATTTAACTGTCAGCATTCAAATCAGTATTATTTGTACTAGTAAATGGCATCTTCATTGTTCTTAGCTGAAAATCTTGTACATCTTCATATTGTTTCATATCTGCAATGGAGTTGTCCAGTTACCTGTATTGTGATCTTTGCCTTTGTCACTGTTTCCTTATGGAAATGTAAAGAAAGAGTAGATAACACTGAGAGAATGTCACAAAAATCTTAAAAGTGAAGTTGTTTCAGGTTATCTAAAAATTGTTTGATTTCTTAAATGAACTTTAATCGTCACTTTCATTGCTAGTTTCAAAAGTAATGTTCTTTAGGACTGGGTACAACTTGACAGCACCTGTTACAGCTTGTTGAGTATGGGAAAGCCAGCGAGTACCTACAACACACACAGGAGTATGGAAGTTAACACTTTCATTGTCTAAGGCTGTTGTCAAAATACAATACTTCTGTGAACTGGACTGTAGTGATAAAATTAATACAGTGTCATTAAGGAGCATTCAAACTCTGTACACAGTGGTATTTTTCCAACTGCATCTTTGACTGCAAGTTCAAGTTGGTGGGTTAAGCAATGGACGTCATTTATACAGAGATCCAGTTGTTTAAATTTTGTCTGCACTCCGCTGAGCACACCACGCATCACTGCTGCACCATTATTTCCAAACCATTGTGGTGATCCTTAATTTCTGCAACTGCTATACCACAGTATTCTTCTGGTACATTTACAGTGAGTGCACTCGTAAAACTGTGGCATGTCTTTCAACGTGTGTAACTGCAACAAAGTCATTGTGCAAATTACCTTCAACACCGTACCATACATACACAATAACTTGTTCAAGAACGGCAGCCTGTGATATCACATATTGTGGAGAAAAATGGAGGAGAACTTTCAAGTTTCTTTTGGTGAACACTGCCAACAAAGTGGATACATTCAGCACATTTTTTGTCAGTAATAAAGGTGAAACCTGTACGTACACCTTTCTTCTTGACCAGCTCATGCAGCCACTTAAAGTGTTTAAATGGCCTGTGTTTTTCAGTTGCATGGCTGTTTCGAAAGAGAATCTTAATTTTTTCCGAATGCTTCTTTCATCCTCGCACACCATTTATGGCACTTGCTTAACTTGTGTGCAAATAAATTTTCTCGTCTGAAGCTGCTACAGCCAGTGACAAAAGAAGAGACTGAAGCCTTTCCTTGAAATTGTTTACACGTCTTACAAAACATTACATTTTTTCAGTCATAACAAACCCAAGGAAAACCAAGTTTATTGTTAATTTCTGTGCCTTGGGGTTTATCATGCATCTTGTCATAACATTGTTAGAATCAGTCCATGGCTTGTTTTTCAGGTGTTAATCAAACTGATTTTCCTGATGTAGTCTTCAACGGTATTAAAATTTCTCTTACAAAATCTGTAAAAAGCCTGGGCGTGACAATTGACGAAAACCTGTCGTGGAATACTCATATTAATAACTTGTGTAGAAAGGTGTATTACTCGCTGCATAGTTTAAGGCGTTTCAAAAGACTGATGCCATCTAGATTAAAAGCCACACTAGTCCGCAGCCTCATAATACCCATTATTGACTACTGTGACGTGGTTTACAACAATCACAGTGAATGTCAGGCTTCAAAAACTCCACAATACATGTGTCAGATATATATTTAACTTAAAAGCTCGTGATAGTGTAATCCCCTACCTCAGAAAGCTGTCATGGCTTAAGTTAGCGGAAAGACGAAACACCCACGCTCTGTTCTTATTGCATAAGACATTGAACACTTTTAACACCTGGTTACCTATATAAACGTTTCGCTTACCAAAATGATCAACATGCTTTAAACACACGCTCCAAAGCAGACAATAGATTAATAATACCTTTACATAAAACTAAATTTTACTCACAATCCTTCACTACTGCTGTATCAAAGTGTTGGAACAGTTTGAAATTGAAACACAGGATCATAAAGTGTTTTTGTACCTTTAAGAAAGTAATTAATAAGTACTATCTTACTCGCCCCAGTGAGCTAGATGCGCAGGATTAGTAGTTCGTAAATTTGAATTTAATTGTTTATATGTACGTGCTTCCGTGAGCACATTTATGTGCGTGTGTCTGTGTGTACGTATGAATGTGTTAAAGAGAGTATACTTGTGTGTTTTAATGTATGTTTGTGTGAATGTGATCCCGTCCTTAACCTCCTTATCATCATCCCCTGATCTTCTCGCCGTAACGTATCAATCAACCTGTTTCAGTTTCAGTTATCACCACCACTATTTCAGACATTTTGTGTATTGTACGTAGGGATAACTTATGTTATTTTGTTCTCATTAGTTTTAAGTGTATATGTATTTTAATAATTTTGATTTTTAATGTAATGTATGGTTATGTTTCTAAAATAGGAAACAGATGTAATGGGTCCAGTGGAAGACAAGGCAAATATGCCTTAACTGCGCCTGAAAGCCGCAATAAATAAATAAAACAATTTAATTTCAACATGTATAGGTGGTTTGGGATAAAGAGAGCACTCAAAAAACCTTGCTAAATTTATATTTTCTTCCAATTTGTATCTTTCCGCCTGTAACGGCTTACTGAGAGAAATATCTGACCTCTCTGGACACGTCGCTTAATGTTTGTGCGTGACAAATTGAATTGTGCACTCAATAGGAACCTATATGATTTGGTATAAACAGTTTACTAATCATATAAATTAAAAGTACAATGTCATTTTCAGTTGAGTTTATTTCAGTATCTTTGTATTTCAGTAGGAAAATACATAGAACAACATTTGGTAATTGGTTGCCAACCATACAAGGTGTAAGGTAACTATAGTTAATGTTGAATAATAAGCAGTAACTGCTAGTGATTTTGTTCATAGGTTAAATAAATCTTTAGTGCTCATTTTATCCCGAATGACCTGTACTATGCACCACTACAAAGTTATTTATAAAAATTTAACACACTACATGCACCCATAAATGTGTGTGTGACACAATAAATTCATTTAGGCTGGAAGTTCTACTCCAAAGTAGGGGTGAGCAACCTTTCTTTCTCTTGGAACAAATCTATTTATAGTTTGGACAGAAAAAGAAAAATACCAGGGGGCTGTAAATGACAGTGAGCATCTTTAGCCTTCAAAATGTGTCACCTGTCCTTTCTGATTTATACCTGTCTTGGCCAGTTGGGCAGGCATTAAAATTGAATGCTGATTGTGTGTATGCCTCTTTTCTCTCTGTCTGTTTTTGCCCCATATGTGTGTGTGCTATTTAAGTGTATAATATTCTGTTAACATTTAAATTGTATTATAGGTGCAGAACCAGGAAATTTTGACTTGGTGGTGGTAAATGACGACTTGGACAATGCGTACGCCCAGCTGAAGGAATTTGTTATCCATCATTTAGAGAAGCAAAAGTCTGCAGGTTGGTTGACTTTTTACCAGTTACAGCTACTGCAGTACAAAAAGTGTGCCTTCCTTTGTAAATAAAGTACAGTTAACACTCACATACCACGCTAATATTATTTACAAAATTGGTAGTACCAAAAGTGTGGTTCATGTCTTTCTTGGGTGCTTGGCACATGACACTGGTAGGTACGGGATACTTGGCAACACTGCATCTGGTGGTTGGTCTGGAGTATCACCAACCCTAGTGCTGAAGCATGTACACAATCTGCCATGTTATATGTATCTGGCAAAAAAATTCAGACTGTTAATTTGTGTATGCATCTAAAAACTTTTGATTGTTATGCAAGTGAAAAAGTGAAATTGATAAAAGAAGCAAAAGGAATATGGAACTGCGACTGAACTAAATTAATGAAGGGTATGCTAAAAAAATAAGTCTGGTCAGAAGTCATTACCACCCAAGTGCGCACCATCGGGAAGTAAACAACCTCATTTTAAAGTGGCGTAAGTAATGCTGTTCACACTAGTTTACAATGCCGCTATTGAACTAATATATTTTGGAATGCACTCAAATTTGGATGTGCCCGCCGTTTAAAAGTATGTACTCGGGTACCTAACACAGCATGAAACATATGCAGTTATTGTTTTTAAAAAGGGTTAAATTTATGTGGAAAGTTTTTTTTTTTTTTTTAATCAAATGGGTGCATGTGGTAAATGGGTGCTTACAGCAGTAGTTTGTAGATTGAAATCTGTATATGGTCTGTTTTGCTGCTACTTTTACTTTTCGAAGAATACTTAATTTCCAACAATTTTAATATTTAGGCAATCTCGGACCTCTATGTGTAAAAATTTTTTGACAGGGTATCCACCCGCAGGCAAAATTCAGGATATTTCACCTACAAAGAAAAGTCCGGTAAGTTTCGCATATGTCAGGGAAAAATTGTAAAATTGACACCTTGTAGTTTTTTTTATTAGCATCTTGCATGAATATATAATATATTTTAAACATTGAAGATACAAAGAGAATGGCAAGGTTAAAAGGCACTAAGCAACTGCAGCATAGTTACGTGCTGTTGTAGTAACATAGAAAACTGAGTTTTACAAATACTTGCAATTGTAGTACTTGAAGGAAGAAATGTGCATAAAAAAGATAAAGTATGTATTTTTTGCACGGACTCCATGTTTCAGCGCCTGATGAAGCAGACCCACCCAGTAAAATATAGGTTTGGCACATTAAATTTGTGTTGTGCTGTTTTGTATGTGGTTTTATCTTCTAGTATTATGCCTGTGAGTTCTTGGGAACAATTTTTTTTCAACTGATGTCATGTTTTTTTTTTATATTTGAGGAAAAAATGTTAAAAGTAAGGTAGTTGTAGTCCTGACGGTTAGTTAGAAATACAGTTAGGAAAAATTATAAGGTACTGTAAGAGTAAGTGAATTAGGGATTTTGGTCAGCACTTAACATCTAGGTATTTAGCGCTGGTGAGGGGTGACATGAGGTGAGTATGAAGCGGCACCGGAATGAAAGGGCAGGGGAAATGGGAGATCCGAGAGGAAACCCGCTGACCAACAGCATCGTTCGAGACAATTCCAACATGCGTAAATCTGGGGCATTACCTCACCGGGAATCGCCTTAGTGGGAGGCGAATGGTCTGATCATTCGGCCACCGCAGCCCCCGATACTTTTAGAAACACAGTGAATTTCAAACAGGAATTTAAATGCATAACCTTATTTTTGTACATTTCTGTTCAGTAATTTTTGTGTTTCTGTTACCAGGCATGAATGGTGTGTAGACGTCCATGAAGTTTACAAAACCCACCATTCTGTTAATAAAAAAGGTAAGTATGCAATGTTTTTGCATCTTTTTCTTTCTGTTTGTTAATTTAAGTGGTATCCTGGGAAAAACTTAGGTTCTTGTAGTGCAATTCCTAATGGTAACATCCCTTGGGGAAGGGAGCCCACACCTAATTACTTAGCGTGTATGGCCTAGATCAATATTTACTCAAATTCTCCATCTACCTCTGTTGGACTTTCTGATATGTGATTGGTGATTAGTAGGGACAATTTCGGTAAATTTTGTTTTTAAAATCATACATTTCTGTGTTATTTCGGTGTTATTATTTTTGTGCTCCATGTACTTTCCAATACCCATTATATTAAATATATTATGTTTATCTATGCTACAGTAAATATAATGTAAATATTAAACATATTCAAAAGGTATAAAACACTTAGCATTTCAAAAAATAATGGTTTACTGAAATATAATTGAAAAAAGTATAAAGATACCCTAAAGTCTTCAGGGACTGAAAAATTCAAAACAGATGACAACCGTTAGTCTTCCAACTGTGCATACCAATTGAAGCTATTTCACCATCAAAATTCAAGTATATACTGTATATACTCGTATATAGTGCGGACCACGATTTTTGCAACAAGTTGCAGGGAAGAAATTTTTTAATGCTTCGCTAGTATGTAAAATGTAATTCCCAAGGAGGATGGAAGAAAGAAAAGGTGGCTGGAAATATATATATAAAAGAGAGAGGAAAGATAACATTCACGCTGGTTAAGAGTGTGAAGGCAGAGGGGGTGTATGCGAGCCAGGAGGGGGGGTTGTCTCTGCCAAGGTCGCTCGCTGTCTCCCGGTCCTCGACTCCCGCGCGTGGGTGTGTGTGTGTGTGTGCGTGTGCAGGAGTGCACCTGAACAACATACCCACCCTCTCTCACTCTGCTGTGCCAGCCGCTTCCAGCATGTCCCCCCTTCCTTCTCCTCCAGACTTCTAGAATCGTCCCGCAAAGCTTTTACGGGATGTAAGCATGGGAAGTATCCTGAACAGGAAGATGGGTCGACATTGTGCGAGAGAGAGAGAGTCGGTCGAAACCAATGCCGGTTGGCTAGCTGGTATAAGGGAAGGAGGGAAGCCTCGCCTCTCCTGCCTCCTTCCCCCTGCCTAGAGCGGTCTAAGCCCGGACGCTTGCAAGGCTATCGCTGGCGGGCGCTAGCTAGCCGGCAGTCGCCACTGCTACCCACACACGACCGGTTCACATCATTCCTACGCTACGATCCAGTGTCAGTGTCGAGTAAACACGTGGACGTGACTCGTTTTCTACGCTTCATTCGTGAGTGGCGAGTCTTCTTGGATGTTACGTGACCGTCCGTGGCTGTGTTTATTTACATTTTCTGTTCAAATTTACTTCTGGAAAAATGTGAAAGTTTGCGACCTATAATTTTTGTATTAGTACTGTTAAATACTGCATTGTTGCAGTACTTTGTGGAGACAATGCAGCCGAAAATATCTATTAGCAAACGGGCAAAACAGTTTACCAGTGATGGGATGGTGAAATCTGGTGATATTTTACTTGGCAGTTTTTGAAACAATGCGATGCCGGTGACGTGAGACATTCTTCAAGCAAAGGTCCGTGAAATCGCAAGTGATAAAGGAATCTCGTTGGTCCTGACTTTAGCTAAGCAGACATGGGATTGCCTAGTGTAAGGTAGGTCTGGCAAGGCAACGGTTGCAACTTTAGCTTGTACGAGCTGCCTGCCACTGATGTCACAGTATCTGCATTCCAACAGTACCCCCTTATCGCTCTGGACTCGCTTCTCATCTTCTTTTTTACCGCTACTGGTCTGCGTCATTTCCTCCCTCTTGGATTGGGCGTGTAAGGGTCAACACCACTATTGGGTGCGGACGTCAAGTTAACATCATTAGTAGGCCGGTGGTGGCCCGAGTTAATGACGTCTTCAGCTAAGTGAGGATAGCAGACAAAGTTACTTAATTGCTGAGTGCGCGAGACACTGCATTGGGTATGTGTACCATATGTCGTAGAATAGGATATTTTGTATTATGTGGAGCCTAGTGCTAGGAACAGGGTGGTGGTTCCGGAGGTCGTTAGAGGGATTATTTTACAGTATTATCATGACCAACTGGGGGGGAGGTCAGCTAGTTGTGCAACGAACGAAGGAAAAAATTAAGAGAGATTTTTATTGGCCTATAATGAACAAGGAAATTAAGAATTATGTAAGGATTTGTGAAAAATGTCAGAAGTTTAAGGCACCTCAAAACACCAAATTGGGTTTACTATATGCTGCTGAACAGCGTACTAGCCCATGGGCTAAGGTGCACATAGATATCTTTGGACCCTTGATTCGTTCCAAGGGGGAACACGTAGCTTTATTAGTGGTATTGGATATATTTTCCAAATTTACCTTTTTGTTGCAGATCAAGAGCATGAAGGCTCCAGTCTTAAGGGATACCTTGGTAAATCAGGTCTGGAAATTATTCGGAGCACCAGCGGAGTTAGTGATAATGCCGCTAGCTTCACGGGAAAAGAATTTAAGCTTATGTGCATGGAGTGGGGTATTAAGCACTCCTGTTTAGCAGTACACATTTTCCGCAGGGTAACATTGTAGAGTGGGTGAATCGTAACCTGAAGGTGGCATTGGGGATCATTAGGGACCCCGTGCATAATGAATGGGATGTGCGAATCCCCTGTATTAATCTGGGGTTTAACGATGCGTTGCATGAAAGCACTGGCGAAAACCCAGCACAAATTTTTCTAGGTAGGTGCGTTTCGCAGCCCTTGAGGTATTCTTTGGATTCCAGGCATTCGGAATCGCAGCGCAAGATTTTGCTTACCATAGTTAAATATCTCTTAGAAGAAGCGCAAACCTTGACAACTAGAAGATATAATGTGGGTTGAAGTATGAACCCCTTTAAGGTGGGAGACAAGGTTTTGTGCAGAAGTTTTCGCCTCTCAGACCTCGCCTTTACGGTATCTGCTAAACTGTCCCCGAGGTACGAGGGTCCCTTCGTTTTGCAGAAGTGCCTTGGAGAGAATACCTGGAGTATGTGTAAAGACCCATTTCCGTTAAGGAAGGCACATGTGGTGCACCTAAAGTTGTATCATGCCCGATCATGAGTCACTGTGTTTGTTTTTTTGTGTTACTGGCCAGTATGTCGGTGTCGTGTATTTTGTTTGTATACAATGTGTTTGAATATTCAGTGTTATTGAGCGCTCGTATGGTAAATTGAGATGATCATCTCAAAAAGAATGGCCATATTATAGAGAAAAAAAAGATTAAACTATCTTATATGTATTTAATAGATCAGTATTATGTATTTTATAATGAGTCTGTGGACCCTTTTAAGGTATCATGGTGTTTATTGTTATTAACAATGTAATTTGTATGATTGTTTGTTAATGGTGGAGTGAAGAAGATGGTTTGTCTAAAGAGTCATGATTGTGATGAGAGTGACTAAGGAGACAAACTGATTGTATTTTTATTTTTTTTTAATGGTTTGAAAAGGTGTTGAGTGAAGATCTGTTTTAACTGTCAGGGGATAAATGAGACTGATTCTCCTGTCAATGGAATTTGGTTTTTGTACTATAGAATTGTATTTAGTAAGAGTATAATGTTATGTAACTCTCTCATTGAAATGTGGCTTAGGAATTAAGAGCATTGTGTATACTATTTTATATTTTCTGTAAGAGGAATATTTGTGGATGCATGGAGTGAGTGTGTGGACTTCATGGCTCCCGTCCATAGGAGTTGATAGGGTGGGGGGTTGAGCGGTGCTCCCTGTGTTTCCCTGAAATTAGCACTGGTGATTGGAGTTCTGGAACACTGAAACTAAGAGTTTGTTTTCCTTGGAGTGTTTCCTTGGAGTGTTAGTGAAAGCCCCTGTCGCCGATGCTGGTGCTCCCCCATTCAACTTCAGGTCTGTCACTCCACTGGCCATGAAGGGGTAGGCCTGGGGGAGGAGGGGAGTGACTAGTTCCATCGGCTGGCAGTAGGGGCGTGCTGGTCGGCGGCTCGATCCTGGAGGGGCACTGGGAGTCAGGTGGTCACTCTTGGATCGGGCGTGTAAGGGTCAACACCACTGTTTGGTGCGGACGTCAAGTTAACGTTATTAGTAGGCCGTTGGCCCAAGTTAATGATGTCTTCAACTAAGTGAGGATAGCAGACAATGTTCCGTAATCGCAGAGTGCGCGAGACACTGCATTTGGTATGTGTATTTATCACTGGAGCGGCAGTATTTGGACACGGTGAGTTTGATTTTAATTTTGCCGATTGATGACGTCTTACGAAGGTGTGTTCTCGTGAGTACGAAACTAGCTGTATTCCTGGTTTTGACTGAAGGATATGAGGAGGGCGGTACCTTTAAAGTTTCTAGCCATTTTTGCTTTTGGGAAAAGGAAGAAAGCCCTACATGAATAGTAGCGTAAGGATTAGACTTTCACTATCAAATCAGGGTCATCATTTAGGATTGATGAAGGGGGGGGGGGAATGCACCCTCCTAGATTTAGAATTTTATATGTATAAAATATATTTTTTATATTTTGTTATTTAAATAATACTAACTTAAGCTAATAGAACTGAAGTTTTATTATTAATGTTTCTAATTTATACATGCTTAATTAATAAAAAAGATGCAACAAGGTCACTGTCGCCGAAAATGAATCTCCAACCCCCCCTACCCTCCACCGACACATAAAAACCTGAAATGACGCTGCTGTATCAAATGGGATATGGAAAAACGTAATGCTTTGTGAAGCTTACTGGTTTGACTGGACGTGTGGAGCACGAGAGAAAAAGTGTGTGCGGTTTGTGTTGTTCAGGTTATAAAACTGTTTAGAGAGAGAGAGAGAGAGAGGTTTTAAATGTCATGATTTGGATGTAATTTGATGCCTTGTGGCACGTGATTTTCCGAGATTCTAAGGAAATTGTAAATTGTGTTGAGTATTGAATAAAAATAATAATCTTAAAGTTATTATATGTTTCCTTTCTGTGCTCAAGAATGTTATGAAGGTTACCAGCATTGCTAATAGCTATAAGTGTAGATTAGTTGATATGCATATTCTACGAGTCTTGCCCCATTTGTGTATGTGTGTGGTAAACATAAAGGCTTACATTAAGTTGGGAGCTAGGATAATTGGATAAATTGTGGTTACAAACTAAAGAATATACTGTATTTACTCGTGTACAAAGCACACTTTTATTCCAAAACAACTGATAAATATTCAGGGGTGCGTACTATAGATGGAAAATAGAAAAAAAAACTGCCTCGAGAAAAAATAAGGGGGTGGGGAGAGAAGGTTGAGTTGTAAACTAGCAGGTGTCAAGTGTGGGAGGCAGAGAGAGAGAGTCCCATTATTACTAAGCTTCCTTTTCTTTTTCTCTACAACCCTCCACACCTCTTTTCTGCTGTAACTATCGCTGCTAAACCCCCCCCCCCTTTTTTTTTTGTTTGCAGTAGTAGGAAAGTTCGTGTGTGGGGGGAAGCAATATGAGAAGTTAATTTTGACGTCTCCATGATAACCATCTTTCCAAGGAAAGGAAGGAAAGGAATAAAAAAGGACGACACTGTTCCCCCTCCCCCCCCCCCAATTCCTGGAGAGGGAAAGCAAGGCAAGGTGGGGGTTGGGGCCCTACAGTCCTCTGCTTGTAGCCACCCCCCTCCCCCGCATTCCTGAGCCTTTCTTTCTGCATCAGACAGTAAATAAAAAAGGCAAGCTTGCTCTGCTGTCATGGCACGTTATCTCGTTTTATGGACAGCTATGGAGAGGGGGGGAGGGCATGCTGGAAGCAGGAGACAGGACACAGCACAGTGTGGAAGGGGGAGTGTTGTTCAGGCAGATGTGTGCTGGCTGCTAGGGACATTGGCCGGCTATCTGTAGACAGCTGCAGACACAAGCCACCCCCCCTACCCTTGTTCACCCTCATCCTCTTAGCCCATCACACTCTAGCCACTGTGAGTCATCTTTCCTCTCTCTTTTCTTTTTTAGCCACCGTTCTTTCCCTCCTCTTCCTACCAAACAAATCCATCGTAGCCTCCCTTGCGTAGCCTCCCTCGCGCTGCTTCACGATTTTTTACTCCCATGATTTTTTACATTCTAGCAAGGCACATAATTTTTTTTCCCTGGAACTTGTTGCAAAAATCGTGGTGCGCATTATACACAAGGGCGCACTATACACGAGTATATACGGTAACCTAAATTTAGGATGCCAAGACTAAATTCGCGATATTTCGCATATTTTACTTGAAATAGTTTTATTTCGCATTTTGACACCAAATTCTGTGTTATTTTGTTTTATCGTGATTCACCATATAATCGTCTCCCTAACAGCTACTCGCCAGAAGAATTTTGCCTACCTTGAAACCTTGGTGCGAGCAAGAATAGATTCATTGAATTATATTTTGTGGGGCTTAATCACTTGATGACCTCAGATTTTGAGAAAAACATCATCAATGGCATCCACCCATACGTATTGCATAGGGATGGGACGGTTCCAAAATTTTCGATTCCGATACCCGATTATCGATTCCTTCAAAAATTCTTTGATTCTCGATACTCGATACTCATCCAAGCTAAGTTAATATTTAATAATTAAAGTTCTATTTGCAAACTTCTTTTCTGCATACAGTACATAATAAACATATGTATATAGTACTATAGTACACTGCATCATAAATTCATATTTAATTTATTAAACTTTAGTACAAACAACTTGAGTATGAACATTTAATCACATTAATGTTTTACATCATTTTTAATTTAATGGCTCATATGTCAAATAAGTCAAAAATTGTTTTTACAGTACAGAGTAAACTATGAAAAAAATTTGTAGGCCTACACTGGACACTATAAACTATTTTGATTAATACAACTTGTCTAACTTAGAGAGGAGTACAAATTAACTAAAAAAGTTGTGAAATGAAACATTTGTCGTGGGTGGGGGTGAGGTTTTGGGCGGTGCAGGTCACTGCGGTAAGCCGAAACCTCTCGGCGTGAGTAGTCTGTCGGCGAGGGCGCGATGGCTAGATGGCGGCGTACTCCACTCCCAGGATGCACTCCCGAAGCGTAGACCGCCGTCTTCCTCGTCAGACTCTCCCCACCCAGTAAAGGCTATTACAGCGAGGGAAACTAGTGCTGCACTGGAGGTTGTTCTTCCACAGTAGGTGTAGCCGAAGGTGGAAGGAAAGAAGTGGCAACAATGGGGTGCTGATGCCCCGGACAGGATAGCACGGAAGTGCCTGGGTGAGGAGTTGCGTCGGATGTGGGTTCACAAGGCGAGGATGGGGTGGAGACGGAAACGGGTGTCGAGGAGGGGGTGCTAAGAAATGCTGATCCACCAGGGGACTGTAGTGCCAGCCGGACAATGGCGTGGCCGTTGAGGGGTGTGCCTCGTCGAACGGCGGCAGAAACCTCCCTCTGGATCCAATACACTCCTGTCTCCGGATCCCTAACCTCCAGTGCCTTCTGTACCAACCTGGCAAACTCCTGTCGGGCCCTCAACTTCCTACCTGACCTCTTAGGCATAGCCTGACTGTGGTTCAGAAGAAGAT
>PNEQ01059356.1:0-33634 GCA_003012365.1 Medauroidea extradentata
CCCCCCCCCCCCCCCCCCCCCCCCCCCCCCCCCCCCCCCCCCCCCCCCCCCCCCCCCCCCCCCCCCCCCCCCCCCCCCCCCCCCCCCGCTCTCTCGAGCCACCGCTGTCGCCATGCCCCCACCACAATATGTCTCCACTCCCTCGTCGCCCGACCTGGAGCGACCGCCTGAGATAGCACCACAGACTGGGCACAAAAATGTGCTAAAATATGTTTGCGCGACCTTAAATTACTAGAGATTTTGAACGGTGACCCTATAATATTTTTACATCATTGTTTCCAGAATTTAATGCTCTAGGCTCCTGACATTTAATTTTAATGTTTTATGCATTAGAAATTGTATATACTCACCACAAAAAAAAATGTTATATTAATTAATTTTTTGGGCTTAAAAATGAAACTGAGAACTAAAAATTAAATGACAGAAGCATAGTAACACCTTTAAACTCTTCGCACAAAAAATTTAAATTTACTTTGTGTTTCCAATCGCTTGTAGCTGTAAAACACCTGAACCTCTGCATCAACCCCATTTGAGTAGCGTACAAAGGACCCTTAAATGTGCCCCTAAATAATTTGCATGTTAAAATGTCCCTTCCCCCTCCCTGTTCATCACCTTTAACCTGACTAATGTTTCCATTCTCCTCCTTTCCCTCAATGGTTTCCATCCCTATTCCTTCATCATCACTCTACGCCTAAAGTTCCTTTCTTCTTCACCAACCTGACCCTGCCTTTTTCATTTATCCATCACCAATATCGCTGCCCTTCTCAGCACCTTCTCCATCTCTTGCACCTCCACCTCCACATATGGATCTCACTCTGCGGCAGTATATTCCAATACTTTACGAATCATCATTCAATATGACTTTTCGTTCACTTCACCACTAACTCTCTTCAACACCTTCCCGATCAGTCCTAAAGCCTTCTTCCCTTCTTAATCACTCTGTCCACCTGCTTTGTCTACCTCATAATAGCCTGTATCACAACCCCTACATACTAAGGGGCCTGTATTCTGTGGCTTCCTCTATTTCCTGCCCATCCTATCTGTATACATCTCTACTCACCACTCTCTTCCTGCTAAACCTCACCAGCTTGGTTTTACGTACATTTATCTTCATTCTGTTCTCCACCATCCAAGGCTTGTTTTAATTAATATGATATCTGTATGAAATAGTATATTATTGAAAGAGTAATATGGATAACTAAATAGAACTTTAAAAAACTTGACATGGACAAACTGCATTTTTTTAGTTGTAGGCCTAGCAGTATTTTAGACGTCTAATAAATGCAAGACAGGGTTGGTGTGTTTTTAAGGATAGGCGTGACTAATACTAAGTTAACATTTGAAGGATATACACTTTTTTAAAGGCAGTAGGTAATCCTAACACTACTTGAAGTTTGTATCAGTTGATAATAGCTTAAAAATACTAACGTCTTTTATCTTAATTGATTATATTCAGTAATTGTGGAATGTGGTAGTCAGATAATGTACATGAATGAAGAACTGTGCATAACTCACATTTTATATTATTTCTTATGATATTTAATGGACATGTAAACTTCCAATTTACTAACACCAACACACTGAACTTAAGTTAAACTGTCTAGTGTGAACTTAATGGTTCAATCTTGTAATTGAAGCTGTATATTTATATTTTTACAGTTGACACATGCAGGTCAAAGTGGAAAAACCTCCGCGACACATTCAGGAGGTTAAAGAGAGACAAACCACGTAGTGGGGATGCAGGTGGTACGAAGTCAAGATGGCCTTACCTGCAGATGTTGGAATTTTTAAGTTCAACAATGGACATACCACGGTACGTTCATACCCATGTAATTGGATGACCATCTGTAGTGTTACGAGATTTATCAATGAACAAAATTGCATCAGGTTTATAACCCAATAATAACTTATCACATTTACAACATAAACGTAGTTAAGTTAATTGGAAAATTGCAGACTTTATACTATCAAATCCATTACAATGTATTGCAATGTTCAATGTAGTTTTTTTCGATGGAAATATAATTTAATAATTCTAACTATTAGTAGTAAGTTTTACACTCACAATTAGACTAATGCCCAGTGGCAAGCAGACTCCTCCCCATCTCCACAGCACCAACCCCCTTTGATGTCATTTCATTGGCACACACTTGCTTATATTTTATTATGAGTGTAGGGTTAATATTAATATTCTTCAGAAAATAAAATGATTTGACACAGTTTGTACTGTAATTACTGTTTATATAATCTGAAGTAATTCTCATTGTGCTGTTGTTTTCTGCTTTTTATTATCGTCGTTGTGCTTTACATTAATTACATAATGTTTTCCTGCAATTGATAACATGTTTAAACGAGTGGCGGCTGATAAAACCTTAAAAAAAAGGGGGGGGGGTTGAGCTGTTATCTGTGAAACTTTTATCTCACAAACCAGGGGTGTTTATGTGGGGCCTCCTTCCTCTTGAAAAAGTTAAATTTCTGGGTGTAAAGGGCATTATTGTGCTCATAATATGTTAATATAGAACATATAGCTGGTAAAGAAATGGTCGTATATACTTTTTAAGGTTTCAGTTGTGATATGCCCCTACACTCCATGATCTACCACTGGTTTTAACTGTGGACAATTAGTATTTTTAAATAATGTAAACAATGAAAAGGTGGGAAATGGCCACTAAAACAATTAGAGCTGTACAAGTAATTTTCCTGTAAGTACTTGTACATCTGTCTCCATGTGTGTTTTAGTATTTTTGAATATTGTTTCACTACTGACATAATTAATGAGGTTGCAATTACTAGAATGATATTTAATGCACGTATCGTACTTTTCAAATTTTTCTAAACCGAAATATAAAATGCAATACTTATTATTGGAATGAATAACTCATTTTATGATCATAAATTCAAGTGATACATCTTGTAGCGAGAAGCAGATCAAAATTGAGATAGCAGTGATAAACATAATTGAGATTCCATATTCTTGCTGTATATATTTTTTATTTGCATCAAGCATTTCTGTGTAATTTATTTAGCACATTTCATTTGTCAATTGCAGTGATACGCTAGGCATTTGTATTTATGCAACCCATATTTAAATAAACACGTAAAATGACATACCTTGCATTATAAATTAGTTTTGCTTGCTGTAAGCAATTACAAATGTTGAATGCATTGAATACTGTACGTACCCAGCAACAAGGTGTACACTGTAACTGTAAACGTATACCTTCAATAAATTCAAAATGTATTAACAGTCTTCTGTTATTTCCTTATTTAATTTATTAGAACATCATCCAGCATTACATTGGAGATGCTGGAAGAAGCATTAGATTCGCCAGCAGTAATGAAGGAAGAATCCTCACAACAGCACATAATCGGGGCAGTGGTTCATCAGCCTGCTCAGGATCACCTTCATTTCAACAGGCCCCAGCTTGTTCTAGTGGTACTTACAAAGAAATTCTATGAAAAATTAAATATTCTCATAATGGGATACGTAAATAAGTTTACAAA
Organism: Medauroidea extradentata; assembly: GCA_003012365.1. NCBI lineage: Eukaryota > Metazoa > Arthropoda > Insecta > Phasmatodea > Phasmatidae > Medauroidea > Medauroidea extradentata. The sequence continues at coordinate 3,505 of PNEQ01059356.1, forward strand.
TTTTTTTATTGTTCTTATTTTTTGTTTTAGCAAAGAAAAAAAGTACATTGGACTACAGGCAGGAAGTGTTAAGCGAGTTGCGTGCAACACGACCACCACCAGAAAAGGAATATACACAGTCCGAGCTGTTTTGCATGAGTTTGGCAATTGAAATGAACCGCCTGCCAGACAGGAAACGTAGAACATTGCAGGCTAATATTATGAACATGTTGGTGGAATTAGGAGAGGAGGATGTTGTCTAGATGAATAAAATGTACAGATGTTATTATCCTGTTTTTATTGTATTCATATTGCATTATTTTATCACCAAATAACATCGTGTTATAAAACAAGTCACTTATTACATTTTTTGTCATTATTCCAATTAGTCATGATTAAAGTTTAAACAGAATGGTAATTGTTCATAGGGTTGCACATCGTTTTCCACTGCAGTAATACACAAAAGGAATTTTCATTAATGTGATACAAAGACTAACATATTTTTAAATTTAGACATTTTTACAATGTATCTTCTAAAATTATTACATCTAATTTAATACAACTAACACTGTGACCGATTTTCCATTTCAGGTATATAAGTCTCACCTTTTAAAGAATTTACTACTTATGTCACAACCAAATAACTCATTTAAAGAAATATTACTTTATGCAACATCATCGAGATGGAAACACGCTAAGTAACATGTAAGTTTGTTATTTCTTAGAGAAATTTTCTGCTCGGCGTATTCAAAATGAGTAAAAAAAAGCAATAGTTTTAGTTTAAATCAATTTTTTTTGCATCTGCTTGCTACCTATATGTTAGGCAGGATATTCTGCTGCCATGGAACAGCACCTTCTGTTGAAAAATACTGTTCAAACGTATTTCGCACTGCAACTGCATTAGCAGCACGTTGGTTTCTGGCAGTTAAGGGTATGTTTTGCATCGCATAATTTTGGGCACCATTATCTCTCCAAGCACCTGGTATGACGACTCCGTCTTCATCATCTTCATCTGCCATGCCATGAGGACAGTACCTGTTTTGATTGTTGGCATTTCCCTTCATCAACCAGTTATGAAGGCATACAGCAGACTTTACAATCCTACAGACTGTATTCTGCTTGGAATGCATTGGGCGTCTGAAACCGAAATATAAAATTAGGCTTTTGCTAAGGGGTGCAAATGCAGCATATTTAACATATTTTTGTAATACTCTTTTCTTATGGCTTACTGAAATTCGAGGAAGAACTGATATTATAAACACCTTCTTTCATGGCTAGATGTTCTTTCCCTGGATCATAGTACGAGCATTTGTGGTACAGTAAAACTCTGTTAAGAAGTTCCCACTTTAAAAGTTTTCCCCTATAATAAGTTTGAATTATATTTACCACTTCCATTACTACAATAGTAAATTTACACTTTTAAGAATTTATTCCCTGTTACTAAGTTTGAATTTTTCAGTCCTTTCAGAAACTTCTTAACAGAGTTTTGCTTCTTTATGGAAATAACAATTTATTCTTATACATTGTCATTGCTCTAGAATAATGAGGTAGTGCAAATCTAAAATTTTATTTTATTATACATTGTTATTAAGTCTTACGTATAAAAATTTGAAAATTCCCAAGCAAAGTACTTTTTGACCATCATTCGGAGAATATTCTACTTTCGCCAGCCAATCATGTTAAGGGAAAATAACAATTTTTTGATTATTTGCATACCTATTTTTTGTTTAATAAAGTGTTTATTTGGCTGACATTATTAGTGACTATGTTTTGTTGTCTTGAACATTTTTTTAACTTGAATAGTTTTTTAATAATGACATTTCATAGTTAGAATTTCCATGTGACGTTTTTATCCATTATGTAGTTGAGTTCGTTGGTGTTGTTTTTATTCATAAAACCGTTACTTGCAAATTTTGGCCTTTGCAATGTATTTTTTGAAAATCTATTCAAGCTAATAAATTGTAAAGATAGCAAAACATTATCTCCATCTTACAGGCAAGAACTTATTGTATCACTATGTTACAAACTGCGTATGCAAAATATAAACTACTCAAATGGAACAGTAGTCTGGTAATTTGCAAGTAAATAGGACACCTCCAGAGCTTTTAACTTCAGTTTCAAAGAGAATTTCCTGTATAAAACTTTATTGGCATGCTGACACAATGTTGTTACTATTATGCACTGAATCAATTGAGTGGTATGGGTGATGCTGTCCATAGCATATCATGGGGCATGGCCTCTACATTCACGACACTGAACTTGCATACCACATGTCAGTTGTGCTGTTTAAAAATGTAGGACTTAAAATTATACCTTATTTTATGTGTGGAATGTACGTATACATGTACAATGCTGGGGTTTTAAATACTTTCATGCACGTACTGTTAATATATTTTCAGGTACTGCAATCTGAGAATTTTTTTAGCAGCTTTCACAATTCCTAAAATAATGTTTATGAGAGAATGATTATCTAGCAAGCATTTATGGGCCTCATTAAGAAGATTATTATTTTCGAAACACATTTATTAATGAGTAAATGGGACACATTTATTTTAATATGCTGCAGCACCGTTTATGTAAATGTATGCAGGTTCCTTGTCCATTGTAACTGATGTTCCATCCACAGCTAATTTTTATGAGAGAGGCAATAGATAGCATCAGTGTGGGGCTGGTACGGGTATCAATTCCCCCCTCCCCCGAATTTGTTTATGTTATATGGATGTCAATAATTTGTCGGTCAATATACAGTATTTATATATTTGTTAATACCCACAAATATGATTACATAAGCTGAACTCACTTCCCTGAACTAACTAGTACAACTTTATTAGTGACCACTCCCTCCCCTAACAAAACTTTCTGGGTACACTACTGGATAACATACCTTAACACTCGCCAACGATGTGCTAAAATCCCAAAAGTATTCTCTGACACACGTCTTGCCCGACTATGCCCGTAGTTATAAATTCTCCTCGATGGTGATAGCCCTCTGTCTGGATACAGCCGCATTAAATTTTCCTTAAGAGGAAATGCAGCATCTGCAACTATGACATGTGGGGCAACTTTGTCACTGTTGGGCAGTGGTCTTGGAGGAGGTATGTTAAGCTGCTCATTGTTAAATGCCCGACCAAATCTACTGGCTGCAAGTATGGCTCCATTACTATGATGAAGCAGTACCTGGAAAATATAATTTTTTTGTGTGTAAGTCAATTGATAAAAACGAACTATATGTATCATACCTACTAAATAATATTGTCCTGCTTACCTGGCATCAACCAGTGCCGAAAGAACTATGCTGTGTGTAGACTTGTAGTTAAAAAATGCTGACCCAGAATTTGGTAATATCTAAAATAAAATTCATTAACTGAAGTCAGTTTGGTTTCCGGTAAACAACTTTAATTATACTAGTAAGACATGAAGTACCTACACATACATATGCTAAAGGGAAAACTAGACTCTCCAGAACGTTAATACTCTAATGACACATTTTAACTGTTTTAAAGTCTCTTACTTAAAGGTAGGTAAAATACACAACTATTCTTTCTTATTATATCTGCAGAAGGATGAATAATGAATAATTATTGGATTTATCAATACTTTAATAATAACGATTTCACTTGCAACTGAGCAACCTCCTGGTGACAATGTGGCCATGTGGTCGAGAATATGTCTTACAATTTGTGTTCGTCCACAATCGTGTTTACATACTGCGTTTGTCTTACCGACAACTCCCTTCAAGTATGTACTGAAGCGTATGGAGTCAATCATAAACAAAATTCATAAATAAAGCTATAACCTCATCCTCAATCATATACCAACCCCTTCCTGAACTTTTTAACCCTCCTCACCACCACTAACTCCTTCGAGAGCAAACACCACGCCCTCAACAACCTCCTAAGCTTAGACTGCCTACCCCTCTCAGTTTTGCTTATCATTCAAGTCATCTCACTATTATTCACCCGTCCTCTACACTGTCCTAGTTAACAGGCAACCTAACCTACCCCAGCCTCCCACACAATTTACCATCCTAACCAGCCTTTCCACAATTATCTTTTCCTTCAATGAATTCCACCCCAATTCCTTCAACATCACTGATGGCGAAAGTTCCCTTTATCCTCACCAGCCTGTCCATTTATCCTTCACCCACATCGCGATCTACCTTTTTACCTTTTCCACTTCATTTCTAATTTCACAATGTGGCCATGACTTTTTGTAATAGGCCTAACTTATGTGAAATGTCCCTTTCCCCAACTCATCTCCATCACCTCAAAACGAAATCCTGCATATGCATTGGCGTAAACATTATTATTACCAAATTAAGATCTTATAGAATATTTTATTTGACATGCCTACCTGCATAATACAGTGTTTACCATCCATAGCACCTATGCAATTGGGGTACTGCCAATGTGTTTGGAAATCTTCAGCTACTCTCCGCCAGTTATCTTCGTTTAGTTCCATGAATACAAATGGTTTCAAAGCAATCCATATAGCAAGAGTTGTTTCTGCTATTACTTGCGAAACGGTTGTAAGGCCTACCCTGAATGAAAATGCTATTGATGTACGGTCATTTCCTGATGCAAGGTACCTGAATAACATTAATTTAAAAAAATAGTCAAATTGAAAATAATAAAATTACTGTTACATACAGTAAGTGCAGATGTTCCACCAGGGCTGCCCAGGGAATTTCAGGAGCCTAGGGTAAACTGGTTTGGGGGAATTACACTTATAAAATAACTTATAACAATACAAAAGATTTTTGGATTTGGAGGCCTGGTGCAATTTGCCTCATTTCCCTCCACCCTTGAGCACCTTTGTGCTCCACTACCTACTCACCTTAGTGTCATTGCCAATCTTTCTGCAGGGCTGAGTGGTAGCCGTCGAGAATTCTTTTGTAACATAGGCCCAACAATATGCAGCAATGCATCAAATTGATTAGGGGATATCCTCATAAATATATAATAATTATCGTGGTCCCCTAATCGCATTTCGAATATGAGATTATGATAATCGCCTTGCGCCAATATATTTGCATTTGTTGGCCTAGTGTGCCATCGTCTATTAGGCATATTATCAAACAATAATAACGCCAAAAGCACTCTTCGCCTGTGAACATTTGCCGCATTACGATTCCTATCCATGTTTTTATTCGCCTCAGAGAAACATAACCTGATTTCCCGTCACAAATTTTGTTTAAACACGTAGTTCACGGGTCAGGACACAGGTGGCAGGCCATGTCAACTTTTTTTCCGCCAGCTGCATCGCCTCGCATCGCGCCGCGTCATTCTGAACCCACTGTTGACGATGTTTAGTGATGTCGTTGCCTTTCGCTGCATCGCATCGCCGCTTCGCGTCGCATCGCGTAATTGTGAAGAGGGCTTTAAAAACAACTGAGCTATGATGTCAATCCGATGTCTGGACAGCACTCTCTGATGTCATTTCGACTTGGTGTAACTCTCCACGCAGCTACCCTTGTTTTTCTCCACCTACTTGCTATTTCAAGTGCTCAATACAGTAATCCAAAGGTATGTTAAATTTATGAAAATTATGTTTGTGGATTATGTAAATTTTGTTCTAAAAAAAAATTACAGTAATACGAAGGGATATTAAATTCGTTAAAATAATTTTTTGTGGATTTTGTGAATTTTGGACAAAAAAAATTAATACCTTGACATGTTTTAAATTGTTTGAGAAAACGAAATATAGCGGTAACTGCTTGAAACGTTTCTTGATTTCCTCTACCAGCGACTATGGAGGCACCTTAACAGAACGTTTCTTTAATAAAATATTAATAAATCTACCAAAAGTATTTTCTATGTTTAGACACGAGAACTGCTTAAAAAAAAAAAAAAAAAAAAAAAAAAAAAAAAAAAAAAAAAAAAAAAAAAAAAAAAAAAAAAAAAAAGCACCTGGAAATATAATTGTTTTTCCGGGGGAGGACCCCTGAACCCCCGTCCTTTAATTGGAGGATAAGTGTTTCTCCTCGTATGCAGCCCTACCTATGTCAAAATCCACGAACCGCGCCTGGTCGAGTGTATCGTGTATGACGACATTGGTTTCACCTGTCTCGCTCATTCCATGTGCTTACGTAAACCCAAGTGAAGACGCTAAAAATGAATACTATGAACGTTAATTTATGTTCAAAGAAGATAAATGTTATGTTTTGTGTACTGGTAACATGGTCATTAATTAACTGTAACGGTGCTGTACCGTTTGTAAATCTTCAACACCCACACATGCTTTGACAGCGTAGAAATTCTTGTGGATTTATAGGCAAGTACGGAGAGAGCTCCATAAGGAAAAAATTCATGATAAATGTAATATAGTTTTAATCACTTCAGTTTATTCTCGAAATGACACCCTAAGCTTTCTCCCTCTGCCGAGGTGAACTTAAAATCGGCCATGTTTCCATTTATCAGAAAAAGCGCACAAACAACACCTTAAATTAATTTTTGTAAATAAAAATTATAGAGCTTAAAACTATGCGTAAAATGAGTTACAGTATGTCAAACTTATACATTCGTACGATTACACATGTTATATGCATAGGAATACGTAGCCTATAATATTTGCATTTCTTTTTCTTTTCGAATTTTTCAGAATTAGTGCATAAAGAACAACTTAAATCAAAAAGATTTTTAAAAATAGTTGTAGAACTTGAAATTCTGCTTAAAATGAGCATCAGTATGTCATACTTATACAAATGGGGCATATGAATACATATGTTAGAAAAGTGTCATAAGTGCAAGTGTTTTTTTTAATGACAAATGTAATCAATTAATTGGTCTAATACTACCCGCATTGTTAAAATAATATGACATGAGTACCCAAGCTACTATAATTGCTCAACTTAAAAAAAGTTAGAGGCGAAGTGAAGTAGTAAGGTGTCTTTGTTAGTGCAGGTTACTCCGACCTGGGTTGTTCGACTGCATCGGTAGAACGCAGATGTGCAAGAGTTTGTGCAGTCTATCTGACATTGAAAACCCTTCAACAGCATCGCTACTTAACCTTTCTTCCCAGCCATGTCAGCAGTATTCTCCATATAACCACACACAATGTGGTGCAGTTAGTTTCGTCATTGGTGAATTATTTTTGCATTGATAAATTATCTGTAACTAAACCAGTGACACTTTAAAATTAGTTCTTGTGCGCACATAATTACTAATTTGTGTGCTTTGTGTGAAGAAACATTTACGGATAGAATGTTGTTGTGAAAGATAAAGGAATAAAAACATTGATCGATTGTAGCAAGAAAATATGAGATGGAAAGTACATTTTGTTGCATTGATGTGACACTGTTAAATTGCATGTTATATGCCGAAAACCGTATACTAGAGAGTGAATTGCGTGGCCGCAGCTATGAAAGCACGAGAGATAGATCAAGTGCACCAATTTTTGTTTTCAAATAGAAGTACTTATTTTGTGCTGAGTATTTTGTCTGTCAACAAGTGAACAAAAAACAACAAGTGGAAAAGGAGAGGTGGTAAGACTTGTAACTACTATGAACTTTAAAAACCACATCTTATAAGTATCTCAAGGCAGATGTGATATGTAAGGGGAAGATGTAAGTTCCCGGATTCGGTATGTGAATGACCTGTTAGCGAGTGATGGGAGGTACCATCAATCGTGCATGAAAAAAAAAAAAAAAAAAACAATTGGTGCCTGTACGTACAAAACAAACTGTAGGGAGGACCCAAACTAAAAATTTTATTTCTGCTGTTAAACATATTTGCAATCACGTAGAGATCAATGAAGAAAAATGCCCGTTTTCTAGGAGAGAAGTATTTAGTAACTTTCAGTGAGGTATTCCATCTGAATAAATAATTTTCAAAAAATGTAACTGGACAGTTACGGGAATGAAGTCATCATTGCAACTGGGAAAAACAGACTACCTGTGATCTGGTTTAATAATACATTTTACAATATTTTGACCAAACAATTTTATGGATCTTAAAAGAAATATGAGAAGGAAGAGCATCTTCGTATAATTAGAGCTGCAGAGGATATTATACGAGAGGTCTTCAGTGTATACCCTAGATACTTGTCCAGATCCCGTAAATTTCTTGCAGAACTATAAAGATGATATTTCCCAATCCCTCAAGTGTTTGCTGGATGAAAAAATAGTGAAAGGAAAATGTGGAAACGAACATTAACTGAAAAATAAAGCCACCAGCACTGAAAAAAAAAGTAATGTTGAAGATACTATACATCTGTTAAAATAGGGACAACAAAGCAGTTTGTTTGTCGGTATCATCTGGATAGTTCCTTCAACAATATGTTCTGTAGAAGTTACGAACTTGTGTAAAATCAACAAGGCTCTTTGTTTCTTCAACAAAACAGATTGTTGAAGGAACAGTTCATATAGTACCAACCACCAAACTGTTTTTTGTGCCTATTTTAACACAAGTATGGTACCTGCAACTATACTCTTTTCTCAGTGTGCATTACACATGAAATTATATCTGCAACAATACCAAGGTCTTTCATCTATTACCTTCAAGTTGGCTTTGATTCCCTTACTTTCAAGGAAGTACGGATCAAGGGAGCAAATACAAATAACACATGTACTAGGTTTCAGCTTTTCCTATGATGAAGTAAGGACGTTTGAGGTAACTTTTCTGAATCACCCTCGGAGCACTGCACATCTATACACATTTTCTCAGTCGTGTATAACAATGCAGACGTTAATGTGAAAACAATGTATTGCTCAAACACATTTCACGCCATGGGCGGAATTCAATACAATACCTTAGCAACTTCTACTTCTTCAGGAGGTGCGATTTCAAGAGTGGCTATTCTTCCATAAGCTAGTGCTATTGGAAAGTTCGGTGCTATTTTATTGTTTACTTTTGAAAAATTGAAGTCCCCTTTTGCAGACATAATTATTGTTGACCCCAGGAAACAGTGATCTCGTATTAAACTTTTGCCAAGAGACGTTATATGGATTTTGGGAAATGACTATAATTCCAGGTTGAAATGTCTTCATGAAAGAGAATACAACATCCAGTACCTTCTCAAAATCACTGACACTTTATATTCCTTTCTTTAGTACACCTGCAAGCAATTATAGCACAATTTATACTGCACTTCTCACAGCAGCCAGGAAATATACATTTATGAAACAATGCGTCTGTTTCGTAACATTTGACCAGATGTTACACTTCAAAGCTAGAGAAATAATTTCCTCTAATCCTCCTGACTATGAACAAAGTACAGTAGTTGTACGACTGCGGAGTTATCAACTGTCAATGTCCTTCTAAAAAGCAATTGGGTAAATTATGAGTGGTAGCGGTTTGCAAGATGCATTTTGCGTTGTATATGCTAAGGCATCAAATAAAAAATGTCGTAAAGACATGCTTATTCACGCGCTGTTTGAGGTCATACTGTGTAATTTTGCTCTTGGATGCACATTATTGACAAAATGGAAATAAGCGAGTAAGAAAAAACATCTTTACGAGTCCTTGATTTAACTTCCTTTGATTGCAACTTTGAAACAAATCCTACTCTTGTAAATATTTACCAGGATTTGGAAAACATACTTGAAAAAGTTGAGAACAATGGAATCACTGCCAAACTTTGGGTCCAATACTTTCACTTGACAACTCTGAAGAAGTAGTTTATTCATGCTGAAAGGAGTGACGATTGGGAGCTACATCTCAGTTGCGTAAATAAGATGTTGCTGTAATTTCATGCTAGTGACCATTTTTTGCATGCAAACTCAGCACATCTTTATTTACAGGTTATATTGGTTCTGAAGGGTAAACTTGCACCAACAGATTAGTGGTGAATGGCTGGTTTTCGAATAGAAGATCTGATAAGTTTTGGAGTGAAGTCTTGATGGACATGACCACTGAGCAGATCTTGATGCGGTCATGAAGAAGTAGTGGTGTTCTTAGCCACGGCCGTGTTATTTCTGACAGCACTCTAACAAAGTGGATTCTGACGATGCCAATTGTTACTACAGTATCATAATAAGTAGAAGATTTGTGTGGTTTGTCATTCAGTATTTGTGAACAGCACATCGATGCCAGGGATTCAAGAATCATACGCGACAACAATGATCTTCACAAGTATGTAGACTGGTTTAAGTTACATGACCCATTCACTATTTCAGAATTTTGTATTTCGATCAGTACTGACATTCTTGGTGATGAAATTATAGATTGTCGCAAAGTTTTTGAAATTAGGAATTCGTCCATGAACAGCATAGTTGGGACAAACTTCGAACAGGTAAAGTTTAAACGAAAGAACTGAGTGATGCCTATCAGAGGATTCAAATATAAAGTAAAATCAGTAATGAGGAAATCGCAGTGAATCCAGAAACATTTTTCCGCATAATCGCTATTCCGAAGAAGTCAGACAAGAAGTTAATGGCGTGCTTTGAATATGAGTTGTCACTCTTCGATGAAACAGGCATGAGTAAAACTCTAAAATATGTTTCTTACGATTTCTTCACTCCATTAAATGACAATGTCAACTTTCAACTTTTGTAATTGAAGGAGGATTTCTTCTGCATCGTGTAATTTGGAAGATTCATGTACCATTCTCAGAAAAAGTTGACAGTTATTTTGCGTGCATAAAGAAATAATTTTTTTAAGGTACCACTTATGTTGTTTTTATGGGTATCCAGAAGATCTACCAGTCAACAGCTCCAAGTCAGCGTAATGACTAAGGCGTGCCAAGAGATGCACTGCACCGGAGGTACTATTCTCTGAGTCTATGGCAGCAACTATGTCTCAAGAGAAATTCCTGTCAAACAATCGAAACAAAGGAAGGTATATAGCAATCCTTAAAGAGAATCTTGACAGTGAGGGAATTTCCATTAAACAACCAAAGGAGGATGCTGACCACATTATTGTTACCACCGCAATCGAAGCTGAAAAAGAACACGACTGTGTTGTGCTTGTTGGGGAAGACAGATCTCTTCGTCATGTTTACAGCAATAGCTTTACAGTCACATTTTCTTTTTAAGACCAGGAAAAGGAAAGTCGCCAAACAACTTGTTTTCTGTTAGCAACTTCACACATTCTCAATATGTGAAAATCTTTCTCCTATTTTTATGTGCTTTCAGTGGTTGCGATACAACCTCCGTACATTACAGGCAAGGAAAGAAAAAGTTTGTCAAATTACTGGTTGAAAATCCCAAACTTCTGGGATTGGCTCAAGTTTTCATGAGCGAAGATTTCCATCCCGAGAGTTTACTAGATGCAGGACAGAAATTAATAGTAGCACTATATCGTGAGGAGGTTAGGCACGGTAAAATAAATTAAAAAGTAAATAAGAATATGTGAGAAATAAAATATTAGCTTAGGAGCACGAAGTTAGTGGCAAATTCACCAGTAACAAGGCTGGGCCTTATTAAAATAAAGTAAAATAATAATTTAAAATTGTAGTAAATGTGAAATAAGCTTAAGTGTTGAATGTTGTAAACTGGGGGATGTGTGTATAACTGAATAACGCTATGCTATGACTACGAGGTGGAAAGCAAATAAACATCACTAATAAAGAAACAAGCAATTGACTGAACCATACTGATAACCCATAATTAACGAAATAAACTCTGTAATTATTAAAAAGAACTGTGGGGGAAATAAACAGGTAGCCTCTTGTGCCTTAAGCAAAATAAACACAACAAACACTGAAAAGACAAGACTTCCACCTTGTAGCCTAGCGACATAAATAACTAATGTTTGGTAGAGCACAACAAACTTACTGAAATAAACAAATGAAACTGCTTGGCACTTTTGCAAGATGGTACTGTGGATCGAACACGGACTAAAACGTCCCATACGGGTCGCGTCTCCTATCCTAGTGTGCTTAATGTATTCGTTCGACTTTGTCATACACGAACAATTTAAAAAACGTAGCTTAATTAAGATATTAATTTTATGATTAGAGGCTATTAATTAATGTTAAAGGGGGACTACAGACCGAATACTTGAAAAAATAGAAAGAATTCAAATATTTGAAGTTTATTACAAAAGATTAAAATAAAATTATGCAAAAATAATTATTACCTTAATGGTATTCAAAAATAAGTGTACAAGTTTGGAAAAGATTTTAAAGCGTGAATTTACAAATATATGTTATCAATTGTGATGAACAGGTATAACACTAAGAAAAGATACAGATTGAAACTACACAAAGGAAAGTGGTTTCCGTCATCACAATAAAGCTCAAGGTCTTTGCATTATTCTGAAACATTAAGTAAACGCGGTTGTACTGGCCAACAACAAATACACACTAAAGGAATCCACGGCTATCACAATAAAAACCGAACACGAAAACTAGAGGAATTAATAATAAATAATAATAATACAAAGAATAATACACAGGAACAATACTAAACTTATGGTTTTTATGTTCCTGTCCAGCGAAGTCTCATCCATCTCAGGGCTACTTCAAATCTTCATTTTCCATACTAAAATTTGAATATTGAATTATTAATCGAAAGAAAATTAATAGTAATAAAACAAATTTAACTAATCCGAAAAACCTGCCGTCAGGCATCCCAAGCATCGCCATGCCCACCTAAGTCCTAATTGAAAATCCGTCAAAAAGTCCACCAAAAGTCCCGACGAACAAAAGGACCTAACATCAAAAAGCCCTCAAAAAGTTCGCCAAAACATAGTCAGCAGAAAAAAAATATATATGTGGTGATACCTTAAATGTCTTGAGATTTCAGCTGTTTGCAAAATCACTTTTGAAAACCAACTTCAGTTTGGCCAGAAGCTGCACATCGACACTGCTTAAGGGCATATTTGCAAGTTCAAACATGTTTGTGTTACGAGCTTAATCCATTGAGCTATGGTTGGCAAATCACCAAAATTTGCCTAGTTCCAGTAACAACACAAAAACAGCCTGCTCTATTGTCGCTTTTGATGACGATCATCTGCAAATCCTATAAAAGCTGCAATACCTCTTTAGTTGCAGAAAAGCAGGGATTAAAAGCTCTACACTTGTGTGAACTGCAGAGAGCATTCCTTCACCAACACTCCTGAGAGATACTTCAGTTGAGTGAGAATGAATATGACATAGTTGCGGAAGAAAATTTACCGATATTATCACAAATGCGACCACGGCGCAATAAGTCAATTGTTATTTATTAATTTATATCATAATATAAAATAAAGTGTCCTGACACACACTCTCATCAACGCACAGCCCAAACCGCTAGATCTAGAACCATGAAATTTTGAAGGAAGCTTCCCCTTGGCCCGTAGGCACCCACTAAGAATGAATTTTTTGAAATTCGATAACTAAGGGGTTGAAAAGGGGTGAACTGTGGTTTCAAAGAAGCCCAGATATCTCACTAACCGGAAAATCCATCATAATTATTTTAACTTGAAAATATTACCCAAATTGAATTTTTTGAAATTCGATAACTAAGGGGTTGAAAAGGGGTGAACTGTGGTTTCAAAGAAGCCCAGATATCTCACTAACCGGAAAATCCATCATAATTATTTTAACTTGAAAATATTACCCAAACAAATGTATATTTGTAAATTTTTGATTTTGCGAAATTTGAAAATTATGAAGGGTGAAAAGCCATAAAATGTAATTTTCATTAATCCGTGATTTCTACTAAACCATTTCAGTTAGTGAAGTAATTTTTTCTTTAAAATGATGCTTAAGTAAATATTTCAAAAAGATTTTTTTTTAATTTTTCGAAATTCGTCCTTGAAAGTTCTTACAAAAAATGCATGTTTTTAATTAATCCCACTTATCTCCTAAACCAGTGGAAATATTGAAATGGATTTTGCTTTAAATAAATCTTACGTTAATACCAAAAAATTGATTTCAGGATTTTTCGAAATTCGTCCTTGAAAGCTGTTAAAAACATAAAATATGTTTTCAAATAATCATCTGTGTCGCATATACACATTGAGATATCGTGATGATTTTTTGATATCAATGAAGCTTTTGTAAGTATCTACAAATCAAATTCAGGATGTTATGAAATTCGAAAATTAAGGATGTGAAAAGCAGTAAAATGTTAGTATCCCGGAAAAAGACAATGATCATGGAGAAATAATTCAAACGTTGTTTCTTTCTGCCAACCTACTAATTTACAAAACCTCTTTGGGCTGTTGCCTACACATGCGAAAGAATTATCACGGCCTGCCTTTAAGCATTCACTCAGGTATTGTATAAAGTTTGTGATGTGGGAAGGGGGGGTTACGGGTTCGTATCCCGTGCAAGACTTTGCGATGGGAATTACTATGACATCATGCAAGCATATTGCGCGCGCTCTTTATACTGAGCTAAGACAATTTATAGTTCACTGTTATTGAGTACGCTAGCTTTTAAATGCCTTCATCACATATTTTATCCAGAGTTACTGTTTACATTACATTACTTCACGCGGACAAAGCTGCAGCCGGCCAGCTAGTTTTATATATAAAGACTAGCTGTCCCTTTGCGGCTTCGCCCGCGTGTACTATGGAAAAGAGTAACTAACATTTAATTACGTATTAATTTATGGTGTTTCTATAAGAACTTATTCTCTGTATATATTTAAAACAAAAAATACAAACAGCTTTGTCCAGTCCACTTCGCTTAACATCTGTGTTTTTAACTCGTATTTATTCCTCTATAAAATAGCTGACCGGCTTTTCACAATCTTAATTTTCGAATTTCATAAAATCCTGAATGTTTTGTAGATATTTACATAAACTTCATTCTTATCAAAAAATCATCTCGATATCTCATCGGGTATAAGCGGTACAGATGATCATTTAAAACACATATTAATTTTTTTTTAACAGCTTTCAAGGACGAATTTCGAACAATTCTGAAATTACTTTTTTGATATTAACGTAATTTTTTTTAAGCAAAAACCATTTCATCGTTTCCGCTGGTTTAGGAGATAAGTGGGATTAATTAAAAACATGTATTATTTATGTACGAGCTTTCAAGGACGAATTTCGAAAAATTCTAAAAATACTTTTTACATATTTACTTAAAAATCATTTTAAAGAAAAAAATTACGTCACTATCTGAAATGGTTTAGGAGAAATCACGGATTAATGACAATCATATTTTACGGCTTTTCACCCCCCATTATTTTCTAATTTCGTAGAATCGAGACATTCACAAATATGCATTTGTTTGGGTAATATTTTCAAGTTTAAAAAAATTATGAAAACTTTTCCGGCTAATGAGATATCGGGGATTTTTTGAAAACACATTTCACCACATTTCACCCACCTAAATTATCGAATCTTGGAAAATCCATTCTTGGTGGGTGCCTACGGGCCAAGGGGAAGCTTCGTTCAAAATGTCATGGTTCTAGGTGCAGCGGTTTGGGCTGTGTGTTGATAATATAAAAATTATGTTCGGTTGAGAATTTTACTTATTCACCCGCAATTCTAATATCTCTGTAGATAAAAATGAACACTGACTGACTGACTGACTAACATATCTAACTGCAGTCCAAACAACTGAACCTTAAATCGTGAAAATTTTTATGTGGTTTCCCCTCAGGTCGTAGGCGAGCACAACGAAGGGACTTTTTCGAAATTCGACCTCTAAGGGTTTGAAAAGGGGTGAAATGTGTTTCCGAGAAACATCGTTAGAACTCGAACCCGACGGCCGTCATCATTATATTTACTTTAATAGGACACACATAAAAATGCATATTAGCCAATTTAATAATTTTTCTAAATTCAACATTTAAGGGGATGAAAAGGCCTTAAATGTGTTTGTGATTAACTATCGATATATATATATATATATATATATACATATATATATATATATATATATAATCCTTCGGGATAGAGAGTTGGCATTCACTTCAAACTGTTACTTACGTAAATACCCAAAAAGTACTTATCCGTTTTTTTTTTTTTTTTTCAATTCGACCCCCAAGCAGTAGAAAGAGGCAAAATGTGTTCTTATAAATCGTCTATACAACTGAAACACAATTGACTACCGTCGTGACTTTAACTTCAATTAGTTACGTTCACAAATGACTAACATAGGACTCAAGGACGTTTCGAAATTTGATAATTAAGGGCACGGTTTACCTCAGTTTTTAGCGTCTTTTTTATTTTTATATTGGTACCAGATATGTTTTTATTATTTAAGACATAAATTATGATTAAGTCTTCCTCTTAGAAAATTGTTACATATCTCATAGTTTTCGCGTAATGAGTCGTAAACGTAAAAATTTCGCCTTTACGGTTATATGTACGCCACCAAAACCAACTGTACTACCAAACCGAAACAATTCACAGTGTATACAATGTTGTAGGCTATGACTTGAACTGTATAAAATAATAAATTAATTAATTTTTGTATTTTTAAACAATTTTTGAAATTTGGAAATTATCATGTTAAAATTCAAAAGTTTTTATTACAAACAAGAATATTTTATTTTTTGTTTTTATTTGAGTCATTTCACAGCCTACAACGTTGTTATACACTGTGAATTTTTTCGGTTTGGTAATACATTTGGTTTTAGTGGCGTACATAGAACCGTAAAGTTTAAATTTTGACATTTACGACTCATTACGCGAAAACTAAGAGAGATACAACAACTTTCTAAGAGGAAGATTTAATCACAATTTATGTCTTAAATAACAAAAAAAAATGTATATATATATATATATATATATATATATATATATATATATATATATATATCTGGTACAAATATAAAAATTAAAAAAAAAAAGACGTTGAAAACTGAGGTGAAACGCTCCCTTAAGTGGGTGAAAAACATGAAACGCGTTTTTCGATAATTCCTATATATCTATAGAATCAATCGAGATATCGAAGTATTCTTTGGTTTAGATTGGTGCTAATGTAAATATCTAACTATGACTTAAATATTATTTTCCAAATTCGGCCCCAAAGAGGTAATAAAAGGGTAAAATGTGTTTTATATTCACAATCTATATATATCGACCACATTTATTTTTATATAGCGACGTGATTTTTGTTTAAGATGGATACTTACTCAAATACCTGACCGGTAATTTTGCAAATTTTCGAAATTCTCCACCTAAGGCGGTGAAAACGGGTGAAAAGAGATTAAATGTTTTTTCAATTAATCGTCGAAATATCTTGAGCCCAGCGGGATATTGTCGTGTTTTACACGTTCAAGAGACACCAATAAAGTACTCTAAAACGTTATTGAAGGGTTTTTCGAAATTCCCTATTTTAGGGGGTTAAAAGACCTGTAATGTGTTTTAGATGAACTCTCGATATCTATCGAACTCGTTGAGAAGAACAGTTAATTTTTGCTAAAGAATGATGATTACAAAAAAATCGCAAAGTGGATTTTAGATTTTTCGAAAATCGAACTCTCTGACACTTTGCGGGGTCATGTGTGTTTTTTGATTAACGATCTCTTTTGATTAGTCTGAACGTGCTACCGTCGTAATTTGCACTTCAATTAGATACTCATATGAATGTCTAAGATGTGAAATTAAAATGTTTCGAAATTCGACACCCAAAATGGTGAAAAAGCAAAGCATTTGTTTTCCACTGACCATTGGTATTTGTCTAACCAGTAGAGATATTGTGGTATCCGCGTCAGTGTGATACTTACGTAAGTTTTTTTTTTTACTTTATAAGATAACTTGACTGTTAAGAATAAAACTAAGTTTGAAAACTTTCAAGGCAGACGATCCGAAAACCAAGTACGACCAGCGAGATATAAATTATACATGAGTTTCATTCTACAGTAACATATCGAGACGTGGTACTATAGGACTTATATGAGCTCAGGACATGAATATTTAATTTTTAAAATTAAATTTGTTTTCGTGAATTATTTCGACGTTACGTAGTTGTTTGTAGCTCAGGTCTACAATCAAGAGGTTCTGGGCTCGAATTCCGTTAAAAACTGCGTGCGAACCTTCAGTTATGACACAAAAAACACTGCAAGGCAGATGAAATTAGTGCAATTTGCATGTAGTCGTTTAAAAGTGGTTAAATGGATTATGCAGTTCACTTTCCACTTAAGTTTCTCGACGTCAGCTCACATAATAGGGCCTATATAATCTCACTAATCCCAAGGTTAGATCGCCAAATACGTTTACGCGAAATTTCCCACCAAAACTTTCTAATGGCATTAAACTTCAAGTGAATATTTTGAAAATTCAAACAGAGGGCACCGTCACCAATGGTTGTGCACAGGGTAAATCAGACGTTTTTAATTCGATTAACCACTTACATGTAATAGTAACGACCCCACAACGTCAACTATTCAGTGCTATAAACGAGGCCCAGGTGAAGTGGCAGGGACAAACTTATGACCGCTATTCGCGTGGGCAGCTATAACCACTTACTCTGCTGCAGAGTTAGCTCAACTAGCAGCTTGGAAATTCTAACACTTGATGACTGAAGTATAAGTACCAATATTGTGTACAAAAAGGTTTTTCAATTACAGTAAATATAATCAGTTATGAATAATACTCGCGAGCAAATTCGCGGGGGGACTGCTAGCCTCTATGTATAAAAGTGAACACTGACTGACTGACTGACTTATCAAACTGCAGTCCAAACTGCTTGACCTGGAATCATGCATTTTTTGTGGGGGTTCCCCTCAGGTCGTGGGCGAGCAATCAGAAGGAATTTTTCGAAATTCGACCTCTAAGGGGTGAAAAGGGGTGAAATGTATTTTCGAAGAAGCGTCGATAGAGCTCGAACCCGACGGCCTATCATCGTGGTTTTTACTTTAATAAGACACACATAAAATGCACATTAGCCAATTTAAGGATTTTTCGAAGTTCAACAATTAAGGGGGTGAAAAGACCTTAATTGTGTTTCCGATTAACTATCGATATCTATCGAATCCTTCGGGATAGAGAGTTGGTACTCGCTTTAAAATGTTTCTTACGTAAATACCCAAACATATGTTTCAGGATTTTTTGAAATTGAACCCCCAAGCAGTATAAAGGGGTATATTGTGTTTTTTTTTTATGAATCGTCTATATCTTTGAAACACAATTGGCCGTCGTCGTCATTTTACTTCAATTTGTTACGTATAGAAATGTCTATGACAGGACTCCAAGACGTTTCGATTTTTTTTAATTAAGGGGGTGAAAATACGTGAATTGTGTTTTCGATTATTTCCCCATATCTATAGAACCAATCGAGATATCGAAGTGTTCTTTGCATTAGATTGACGCTTATGTAAATATCTAAATACAATTTAAATATATTTTACGAATTTGGCACTAAAGAGGTAAAGAATGGGTAACATGTGTTTTCGATTCACAATCGATATGCATCGATCACATTCATATTTTATCTAGCGACGAAATATTTTTTCAAGATTGAAACTTACTCAACTACCTGAAAGTAATATTATGAATTTTTGAAATTCGCCACCCATAGAGGTGAAAAGGGGTGAAAAGTGGTGAAATGTTTTTTCAATTAATCGTATATATATCTTGAGCCCAGTTGGCTATTGTCGTGTATTTCACGTCCACGTGACACCAATAAAGCATTCTAAAACGTGAATCAATGGTTTCTCGAAATTCACTCCCTTAGGATCCCGGGAGGTTCTGGGCTCGAATTCTATTAAATGCAGCGTGCAGACATTCATTTCTGACACACAAAAATTGCAAGGCAGATCGAATTAGTACAATTTGCAAGTAGTCGTTTAAAAGGTGTAAAATGGATTATGCAGTTATTTTTCCACTTAGGTTCCTCGACAACATCATCTCACGTATATCATCTCACTAATCTCTAGGTTTGGGGTACCAAACACGTTTCCGCGAAAACTTTTCCCACCAAAGCTTTCTAATGGCATTATTAAATTTCCAGTGAATATTTTAAAAATATGAAATTGAGGTCACCGCCATCAATGGTTGTGCACAGGGTAAATTAGACGTTTTTTATTCGATTAACATCTTACATTTAAGAGTCTATAACTACCTCACGACGTCAACTTTGCAGTGCTACAAATAATGCCCAGGTCACAGAAGAAGCTGCAGTTAGTGGCAGGAAGAAACTTTATTAAGACTGTTTTTAGCGTGGACAGCTATATCTACTTATCCTGCTGCAGAATTAGCTCAACTAGCAACAATGTTATTCTAACACTTGATGACTGATATACCAATCTGGTACACAAAGAGGTTTTTCAATAAAAGTAAATATTATCATAGTACCTGTACCGAATATGGCCCGCTTAAGGTTCACAAATCATGTATGCCAAAGTCATAAATTACGTTACTAATATAACATGTTGATGATGCAAGATAGATATGTATGGATGGCGTATGTTCATACTGGAGACTAGTGTGTATTGATCCCACATCGATCTCGGCATTACCTCACAATGGTGACTAGTGGGTCATATTGAGAACTGGGCTATAGTTATTTGTTGGGCATAAAATTACCTTTATAATGGATCCCTTGCATTAAAATTTTAATACGTTGAAATGTTTGCCAAATTGGTAACAATTAAGATATATGAAGATACCAAAACTAATTTTTCTTCTAAACACTATAGTTTAGGAATGGGATGCAAGCAAAGTTCGGGGAAGCAGCAGGCGACCGAAAACATATTTTGATAGGTCCACGTCCCAAGCCATAACGGCCAGCAGTGGTCATATAAAGGCTTAATCTAGCATGGCAATCAGCGGATAACGTGTAGCATATTGGTTACGGTGCTTGGCTACGATTTTTAAGGATCCGGGTTCAAAACCCACGTAGGTCACGTATTTCTTAAATAATACTATTAGATAGTTTTACAAGCGTCTGATACAAATATGGTTTATTATTTTTTTTAAACCATCTATTTTTCATTTTCGCAACCATATTAATACGATGTCTGAAATGGCATATTTGCACGGAAGAAACAGCGATTTAAATTAAATGCGAATCGCGAAAGTTATTTTTTATGTGATCTAGTAGGATAGTGTACCTACGTTAAAATAATAGGTCATATATGGTTAAGCTTGCATTTAGGCTAAATGTGTTTATTTTGTGAGTGTTCAATCACTCGTTACTTCACGTATTACGTAATGAAGACGTCATTAGTGGTAAATAGTACTATAGTAGGCTCATGCTACACTGTTATACAACACAAATAACAATTGTTTTGCAGTACACTAAACCAAAACCACGCAATAGCCCAGAAGTATTCTTTGCTGTATAAATGTATATATTCAATATGAAGCTAACATCCGTAATGAAATACCTAATACTATTAATTATATAAGATATTAAATTTGGATAAAGAATCGACGGTTCGATGCAAAATCTGAGAAACAATATTATTCTAACTCGAAAGATAATTGAAATCACTTAAGTTGTCCAATATCAGCCCAGAGAGTAACCATTATACCATCGTGGCCGACACTTGGCATGGTTCTGCTGTAAAGTAAATGTATGGGTATTAAATAATTAAATATAGTATTGGTTAGCGCCAGTAAACAGGTATATTTAATGTATTATTGCATATTCCAGTGCTCGGATATTGCTCTGATATTGAGCGATATAACAATGTGCGTAACACTAAACTTTTCTAAAATCTCCAACTCGAATACCTTTGAAATAAAACATTTGTTACATTTTATGATTGACTACATACGTATAACGAAACGAACCACCGTAACAGACTTATAAATCTTTTTTTTTACCAAGCTTTGTCTGGCATTCCGCCAGAGTGCGACAGCAGTCAGCTAGCTTGCCAAGGCTCCGTGTGTATTATGGCTTGTGACGTCACTGCACGTTTCCGCGGGCGTTTTAAAAGCGCGTTCTTAAAGTAGCTGTAGTTACCTCAAATCGACTTCATATTAAAAATTTAAACACACAGCGATTTCCTTTTATATGCACGTAGTGTGGATTTTCTCACTGAAATTTACTTAAGTGGTCCATTATAATTCTTCTGCTAATTTTGTGCAGATTGTAAAAATTTTACAATACCAATTATTTTTATTTAAGGGCACGGTCTACCGCAATTTTCATCATCATGTTTATATTTTTATATTCGTACCGGTTATCGTTTTTTCTTCATTTAGACAAAAATTGTGACTATATTTTCCTCTTGTAAAAGTTTTTATCTCGCATAGTTTTTGCGTAATGGCTCGTTAAAGCCAAAATTTGCATGTTTCCGTTTTAAGGACAACACTAAAACCAAGTCACTTACCAAAGTGAAAAAATTCACAGTAAATAACGATGTTGTAGACTACAAGTTCAACTATGTTTAGCCACAAAATGAAATATGTTTTGTATTTTTAAAGAATCTATTGAATTTTTCAAATTTGAATTTTAAATTTCATCAGTTTTATTTCAATACAAAAAAAAATTATTCTTTGTTTCCATGTGCGTGACATTATCCACTGTGATTTTTTTTTTTTTCGGTTTGGTAAGTCAGTTGGTTTAAGTGTAGTCATTAAAACGAAAACATGCAAATTTTGACTTTAACAAGTTACTACGTGAAAACTATGAGAGATAAAAAATTTCATAATAGCCAAATTTAGTCGCATTTTGGGTCTAAAATAAGAGAAAAAATATGTCTGGTAGAAATGAAAAATAAAATCATGGTGATGAATATTGCAATAGAACGCGCCCTTAATCTTTTTAGGGTAAAATGTCCAACTTTCATGTATACTCAACTTCTATTAACTTTACCTATGTATACCTTATGTTTTATATGTATAACATATCGGTACTCATTTTACGCAGAACTTAACTCTCTACAATTATTATTTTAAAAACTTTTTGAATTAAGGTGTTGTTTGAGTGTCATTTCTGAAAAATTAAAAAATGGCTAGTTTTATTTATATTTTTATGAATACAACCTATGTATTCATACACCCCATTTGTATAAGTATGACATATTATTACTTATTTTACGCAGAATTTTAAGCTATACAACTTTTATTTTCAGACGTTTTGATTTAAGGTGTTATTTGAGCATTATTTCTGAAACAGAAATGGCAAATATTAATGAGTTTTTTCAACACAATCATTTAAGCTCACCTCGGCGGAGAGGGAAAACCTAGGGCAGTCATTTTGGGACTTAACTGAAGTAATTAAAGCAATAAAACCTTTATCATGAGTTATTTCCGTGTTGGCCGTTTTTAAATACCCTAACTTCTGGCCTATTTTTCTGTACTACTCTTGGTGTTACTACACACTATAAGGCTGCTAGTGACTTCAATTGGTCCAAAGAATTTCAGCGAGTTCCTCAAAAACGACATATATTTTCGTTTTACAACCTTCATGTAATCTATTTTTCTTGGCCTATATTATAGCTCTCAGATTTTTATCCGTCAATAAGTAATGCACTCAAACAAACGAGTCTTCGATTGTCGTTAGAGCTGTTATAAATTAGCGCCGAAATAATGTATGCCAGATGCGCATGAAATAATTCCGAAATTGATGGGCGCACTTTTTAAAAACAATTTACTGGCATATTTGTTCATAAAAATGCGTGTCGACTGCTAAGCATGTAGATTGTGATGTATTTTCTGATAATCAGGTCTTCAGTTACGTGCTAAATCATCTTTTATCAGCTTGATAAGTTAGTAGGATATTTCGCTTATCGTAGTTCCGTTTCAAAGTACACAATGGCCACGGTGATAAACATTATGCTGCCCACGTTTACTGTCCTTGAATGTAAGTACAAGTTAGTTGATTCATCATGATTTTCTTTTGTAACCGACCCGGATTTAGTGACTGTTTCGTTTGGTTGCACAGTACTCAGGTTTAGCTACGTAATCGAGTACGAACTGATACATCGCGGCCTGGGGTCTAGAAAATATGATAAATCAAGTGTAACTATTAGATACTTCGGGTCATTTAAAGCAGTAATTGGAAAATGTCTCCATGATTACGTCAATGGATGCCACTAAGAGGGAGTGGTACATAATTCAACGCTAAAAGCGTTTATCCATAACTGTAGGTTTCTTGAAGCCAATTTGCGAAAATCAAACAGTAGCAATCCTAGACAATAGTTTTACCCAAGGTATTAAACATAATAGTTTCCAATGTTACTAACTTCTGAGGCACAATCTCTGACGCCGGAACCTCGTGCACTTAACTGCGGCGCAAGAGACCACGCGTAACGAATTAGTAATTCTGGATAAATATGTACTCGTAAAGTTGGTAAATACCATTATCTAGGATTGTCATTGGGTATTTTATTCATATTGGCTTAGGAAAAAGCGTAGAAATCAATTGATGTTTTCAGCGTTTATTTATCTACCACACACACTCTTAAGGTATAAATATTTTCAAAACATTGATTATTAGTTTTAAGCCCTATTTGAAACACGATATGCTGTGATAGATTTTATTATTTGGTTAGTATCAAATGTGAAAAGTACGAAACTATTGAAACAAACTTGGGAAGTGCGCATATTCAATTATGCTATGGTCTGTGCTCGTAGGCTATTTGTAAATTTTCGGACTTTTATTTCTGTCATGGAAGACCAATGTTTACATATCGAAACTTCTTTCTACCCTTAACAAAATTTGTGTTACTACCTTTACGAATTATAAATATTTAACAATAATTAGAACAAGCTTCATTCACATTATCTGCGATGAAGAAATAATGCTATGGGTTTAATAACGTGCCATTTACAAATGTAAGAAATCTTAAACGTTTACCTTTACAGTTCAATTTAGGCATATTTTTTAATTTCTCTTATTTCGTCATTTATTGACACTCTTCTCATTCCAACCCAACGAACTTTTAAGATGTATCATAATCTCTTCACTTAACTTCAAATTAATTAGGTAATTTTTAATAGCACTGTCACGAAGATGAATTTTTGAAAAAATTCATATTTTATTGTAGATAATTACAATCCGTAACATATTGTGTTAACATCACACGTGTGTGTATGTATGTGTATACATACACATTCATACAGAATTGTTTGGCGTTTTCAACTAACATAAATTAATGCAACTAGCATAAACTGCAGAGGGAAAGGGGAAGGGAAGGAGGGGGAGATGTGTGCGCAGAACAGGGTGCGAGAGGGGTGGCGGCTCGAATATTGGCGAAGTTACCCGACCAATGCCAAACAAAGAACCACTATTATGCTCCAAAGACGCAAATGCCACCATATGGGAGCGCAGTGGGCAGGAAGAGCAGAGGAGAAAATACAATTAAGTAGGAGGGGAAGGGAAGGGGCAATGATTAGATAGAAGTATGGTGTGTATATAAATACACCTGCGCTGCAGACAGCCGGCGATCAGACGCGACACTCTGTCATTGTGAAGACACGCTGGAGCTAGTTGACAGCTGTGTGTGACTCTGCACAACAGTACGAGGTAAGCTCAGTGATTTACACTAAACTTACGAATTCAGGTCGGCTTGAAGTTATGTTTACAGGGATAATTATGTTTCCTGTTTGCTGTGCCTAGGGCAAGTAAATTCGACAACGTGTTTAAAGACATGTACTAAGTGATGCGTGGTAAGCAAGATGCACTTACGAGTGATCCTTGTCGAAGTATTAACCTAGTACATTGTCCAGCACTTGCCTTCACTTGCTAGATACATTATGAAGGTAGCCACTCCCGTACTATTGCAAGTGAGATAAGAGAGCGAGAGAGACAGAGAGAGAGAGAGAGTGAGAAAGTTTTCAAGGCTGTTGTCAGGCCGGGTGATAATAATGACCTGCGACTTCCCGTCATGCACTGACACACTCAGAGACAGTCACACACACGCACCCGCACACACACACACATACACATACAAAGCGCTTTTCTAACCACATGTCGACCATTCGGCTTAGATTGATTCCTGTAACGAAAATAATAATACCACCTTTATACACAGTCCAGCTTAACTTTCGTGTTAATGTTTTCTTGCAGTACTTTAAGTGGTGACACTACAATTGTTTGTATGTAAATATGTAAAGTAAAGCACAGAAGGTAAAGTTCTATTTCTCTTTTTATGAATCAGGGCAATACTTTTTTTTTTTTTTTGTTATAGAATCAGAAAATCTGTCCGAAGTAATTTTGAGAGTCTAAAAACTATTTTGCAAAAGAGTTGTTGGGTTTTCGAGAAACGGAAGTATACAGAGCTTTGGCTGATATAAATTAATGCGAAAACTTCTCAAACGTGTTAGTAATATTTACGTAGGAATAGTGAAGAGTGAAGTGACAAGGTTTTGGTCAGCGCTTATATCGAGGTCTTTAGCGCTGCGAGGGATGACATGACGTGAGTATGGAGCAGCGCTGGAATGAGGGGGCATGGGAAACGGGAGATCCATGAGAAAACTCATCGCCCAGCGGCATCGTCCGTCACGATTCCCACATGCGAGAATCCGGGGACCGACCCTGCCGCGAATCGAACCCGGATCGCCTTGGTGGGAGGTGGAAGATCTAACCACTCGACCACCGCGGCCCTTACTTGGCAATATAATTCAAAAATGTTACTCTTTTCCGTTTCTCTGCTAACATTTAAAACTTATTTTCTCACCGTCGAAAATGACGAAATATTTTTTGCCATTTTTAGACATTAGTTTCATGGTTTATAATGTTTAATAAGATAAACAGGTGTATAAATTACCGTCATCTTTAATATTGCGTCATTCAATGACAGGGTCGCCACTGAATGGCTCATAGAGGCTTGTTGTCAGTGAGAAGACTGTATGTTATTCCAGTGACTTGAGTCTGGAGGCCAGGACGAGACGCGACTGTCATGTTCACTGTTTAAAATGTCTGTAAATTTCCGTATAATTTTACGGAAACGTATGTTTAATGAACGGAAACACTATCTTGATGTACATAATTCTGTTTCATTAATTAAACATATATAAAACTACGATAAGAAACAAAAAAAAAAAATAACCGTACGCATTATTGTGCCTGCATCCTAGAGAAGTCACAAAAATGTATGAGTTTCCATAAGTGGAGCAAGTCGCCTTCCGTAAATTAACGGAAACTTCTGAGGAATTTTTATTATCAGCACTTCTCCGTAAATCAACGAAAATTATTATTAACAGTGCCACCTAATATTTGTGAAAGTTTTTAGCAACTGTTGTTTAGTACTTCTTAGTAATATACTAAAAAATGCCACTGGCATTCGGTTACACTTCAAATAGGCCTACCCTGTACACCGTTATAAATTTTGACGGAAATGTGTCGTCAATAAACGTAAATAGTGCCCGTAAAAATTAAATACTGTAATGTCTATAGTAAATATACACTACGGAATCGTACGCAATGTGTAAATCTGTGGACACTTACACGGGAAAAAATCGTAAATTTATGGGTTGTATAGCTGTAAATATTACGGATATATTTCAATAACATCTCCGTAAATCTGCAAATGTTTAGAAATGCAATATTGCAGCATTATAGACATGTAAATTTATGGGTTGTATAGCTGTAAATATTACGGATATATTTCAATAACATCTCCGTAAATCTACAAATATTTAGAAATGCAATATTGCAGCATTATAGACATGTAAATTTATGGGTTGTATAGCTGTAAATATTACGGATATATTTCAATAACATCTCCGTAAATTTACAAATGTTTAGAAATGCAATATTGCAACATTATAGACATGTAAATTTATGGGCTGTATAGCTGTAAATATTACGGATATATTTCAATAACATCTCCGTAAATCTACATATGTTTAGAAATGCAATATTGCAGCATTATAGACATGTAAACTTATGGGTTGTATAGCTGCAAATATTACGGATATATTTCAATAACATCTCCGTAAATCTACAAAAGTTTAGAAATGCAATATTGCAGCATTATAGACATGTACATTTATGGGTTATAGCTGTAAATATTACGGATATATTTCAATAGCATCTCCATAAATCTACAAATGTTTAGAAATGCAATATTGCAGCATTATTATAGACATGTAAATTTATGGGTTGTATAGCTGTAAATATTACGGATATATTTCAATAACATCTCCGTAAATCTACAAATGTTTAGAAATGCAATATTGCAGCATTATAGAGATGTGAATTTATGGGTTGTATAGCTGTAAATATTACGGATATATTTCAATAACATCTCCGTGAATCTACAAATGTTTAGAAGTGCAATATTGCAGCATTATAGACATGTAAATTTATGGATTGTATAGCTGTAAATATTACGGATATATTTCAATAACATCTCCGTAAATCTACAAATGTTTAGAAATGCAATATTGCAGCATTATAGACATGTAAGTGTGGCTCAGTTCCGAGTGAAGAACCTGTTTTACGGAAACTTCTATTGGTTAGGAAATAAGTTCCCGTGAACTCACAGAGGTATCCGGAGACATTTTTACCGTACATTTCGTAAGTCTACGGAGAAAATGTTTCATAGTGTTATGTCGTTCTTACCGCTTCTACACTTATTGGCCTTGAACACGACAAGTACGTCTACCGAGGTGGCCATCTTAAGAGGGTACTAAACAGTTGCAGGAATTTTCAAATTCTTGTTATCTCGTACAGAAACGTAGAGTTTTACATTATGACGAAATTTGCAGAACCTACAGAAATCTGGAACAACTCTAAGTTGTTAGAGACGTGTAATTCATGTATAACGGATTTGGAGGCTTTTGGGAAGGGAAGGAGTAACGTTATTTTCGTTTAAATATGTTACAGTGCATCAAGCGAATGCATATCAATTATGTACAGGGAGAGTGAATTATTTATATTAACTATCGACTTTGAACGAAACTAAGGTAATAGTAACTATAATTTAATTTGTTTATGTTTTTTTTTTTCGTTAAATTGATTAATTTAGTTTCTACGAGTCCTCATACTTGTTAAAATAAAACCCATTCTATTATTTAAATTTGCTCATCAATATACATGTTAATCGAAACTTTCAACATAGACATTCCTGATCGTGTCGTTCCTAAATTGCATGACAAAATCACTTTATTGTGCATACATCTTTTTGACCTCTTTTTGCATTCTTATTGCACCCTGATACAGCTCGAAATGATATAATTTATCTACTTCTTAAGATATTGGAGAATGAGTTACCCATTTTCACGAGAACTGATATTCGTGTGCAATGTTTGTTTGTATAAGACCCCGTGATCTGCACCATCTTGTTGCAATGTCTTACGTGCACATCTACAGTTCTGCTGCATTGTTATCGGCTGAGCGTATTTGTGGAAACATGTTTCTCACTTGATCGTAATAATATTAATAAGGTTACTGTGCTACCACATGCATGTAGTTTGCAGTAAAACGTTGAGATACGCAAGAGTTAAAATAAGCCAATCACTAACCATGAAACAGAACGACAGATGTGCACTTAACGTACTAAAACAAACTAATGTTGAAATATTTTAACAAAAAAATTGGTGACAGTAGATTATAACAAGCAGGGCGTTGAACACGCGAAATATTAGTTTTTTCCTTTAATTAAAAGTGACAGGACTACATCCATTCTCCATATATCAAGACAGGTCAGTAGTTCGTTACATGTAAACAACCCTGCAACAATGCTGTATACAACACTACAGTGGCAATATCATACAATATAAAATAACTGTGATTTACTCACAGTTCACGCCTTCCTCTTAGTGTAAACCGCATACGACATGCTCACCGTAATAAGTATCGTTTATAATTGGTAGGCTTTTAGTCAACGAGTTGACTGAGTGCCAAACATGTAACATTATTCTGAAACAATTTCACTCATTTCAGCAATTTATAGTTTATTTTACTTTTGTCCAGGAAAAGTATTGTTTATGTGTCAGTAGAGTTCTTGCAAGACACTATTAAACACTAGGTATACCTACAGGTACGGGTAAATTCATATGGAACCTTTTGGATATCTTATGAAGAGGGTCTCCGAGGGCATTGGTATCTCACCAGTTCGCTTCTCCTGTACAATGACATGAAATACAGCTCTACAAAGGAGAAGCACTGGAATAAGCAAGTCGGAAGAAGCGGGAGATCCCTGAGAAAACACGCCGAACAGTGATATCCTCCAGTACGATTCCCACATGCAAAAATCCGGGCATCGACCTCGCCGGGAATCAAAACTTTACCTAATTAGTGGGAGGCGAGTGTGCTAGCCACTGCGCCAATCGCGGCTCCTATGGAAACTTAGGCCGATCTGCACTTAGACATAGTCTTCAAAATTGCCCTGCCCCTCGGACATCCTTCTCATACAATATTTATATTCATATTGCAGTTTCAAAGCGAGGATGCCCTGGCCCTCGGACATCCTCCT